>JBCEWC010002535.1:0-33958 GCA_038996855.1 Solanum aculeatissimum
TATAACAACAGCTAACAGTCCATCAGTTGTCACTTTAAATGGAAGAAAGACCAGAAGCCATGTTAGTACTGAAACAGCAGCAGCTCCATCCATGCTTCTCCAGGTACATTCGATATCTTCTACTTTTCATTTCACATGGCATTTATTTCATCAAGTTTTTGGCTATCCATGCTTCTTCAAGTATATTTTCATATCTTCTTCTACATTCATTTCACATGGCCGCATAGCATAGCTCATCAACTCTTTACTTATGTGTGTTAGATAGATATGGACTTTTGCAAGTGAACAGTTTAGCTTACAAGAAAAAGTTAGATGTTTCTTAAAAATCCACCGTACCATATAACATCAGAAACAGATACAACTTGCCCTCAATCCCAATCTAGTGAGGTTGGCTTATATGAATGCTCACTGTCCATGTCACTCCATTTAAGTCCATCTCAGTGCAATAGTGTAAAACATTAGTCTGTCTGGCACTAGAAGTTATCTACATTTTTCACTGGCACAACAACCAACTTCATAATTGTGCTTTTAAAGTGTACCTTTGAGTTTCTTCTGCGAACTGATGCAGCTTGCATATCCATGTTTCTGGTTTGTGTTCATGTTTGGGCCGCATGTAATCAATTACACCACTCAGCCAGGATTCGCTCGCCAGAATGTAAAGCACTAAGGAAGGCAGATCACTTGGCAATTCCTACTTAGTTGGTGGCGATTCAAGCTTATCGTTTGTCACCTTGGAGCAGCAAGGCTATGAAGGAGTACTCATTCACTAATATTAGACAACAGACTAACTGTCTAACAGTGATTAAATCTCTAGTTGTTTATGACTTTTCTCTCTTTTTCTTCCAGATTACTTGGGCTTTATTGAAGTCATGTTATTAATATTATTTCATTGTTTCTTCTGTTATGAAAGTTATGAAGCACATTTGCTTCAAGTTTCTGTAGATTACTGTGCTTTTCGAAGTTTAAAATGTTTCAGGATTGTTGTCTTGGCAGATGTCTTCTAAGCAGCGGCATTATCATCCTGTTTCATAATTTGAGTTCCAATTCCTAACAGAATATGGACATTAATGATATCAGAAATGAGTTCCAATGAATGGAATAACATCATGCTTGATTATGTTGTATATTTGTTAATTAACTTGCATTCTAGGTGAAGCCAGAGAAGATTTTGTGAAGAAATTAAACGTGGATCATGTTGCCCTTCCTTAACCATGGGGCTCGGGTTCGTATTCTGGGTATGGAAAAATCCTTGTAGGAAGTGTTTCCCCAAAATGAGACCCTACGTTACACGAATGTGTAATAGTCAGACTCCAATGCGGGCATCAAACATAAAAAAAGATAGTAAGGGAATTTTTGAGCTACTTTGCTCATTGGAATCTGAGCCAAAAAAAGGGCAAGGATATTTTTGAGCCAAATACATAACAAGAAGGACATTTTTGAACTTAAAATGTCACAGAGATTAAAACTGATTCATTTTGAATAGTTCAAGATTGTATTTGACTCTTTTCCCTATTATATTTTCCAACCAAAAAACGAGTGTAAAACTAATCCATTTTGAATAGTTCAAAAGTATATTTAACTCTTTTCCCATTATGTATTACAACGCCGAGACAGAACTCGAATACATAAGGCCCAAACATAAGTTTGTGGTTGCAGCAAAATACTATTACCAGACGAAAAAAAGAAAAGAGTATTGTTGTTAGAAGGAAAAAAAAAAGAAACTTTTAACAACGGTCGTAATTCCTGTTTGGTCCTACAAGACAGATGCCATGTGAAACTACCTAGGCACACTTATTTTGGCGTGATAGGCAAAAAACAAGAAAATGGTTTAACAAAGATGGTGTATATTTTAGCAAGCAATAAATAAAATAAATGCACTGTGCTTTTCTAATGATTGAAGCATTAGTAGCAGACTGGAAATAATCATATCATACCCAAAAATGATGTTTATACCCTACGAATTTTAAACTGTATCATATCTTGCTAGGACCTCTAAAATCCTTTAGGTTTTCATTTTTGTTATTTTCCTCCTTAATTTATACTCGTATTTATCAAATTAGAATAAAATTTGCAAATGATTACACATGATTAGATGGGACATACTAAAGACAAAAACAATTCCTCACCATTTTTTGAGCTTATCCTCCATTCAGACACAATAGCTTTTGCACAAATTCAATATCTTCATTAAGAAATCCATATGACTGTGAATTCAGTTAGAGTATTATTTTTTTATTAACTTGAGATCGTCGTAGAAGCTCAGAAACTTCAACGACTTAATTCGTTTGAGTTCAGTAAAGCAACAAACAACTATTGAAACTTTGAATAATGATGACAACATGATCAAAAGGAAACCTCGGTTACTGTGAAGATGTAATCTAGTAATTAATTTTGATATTTTCATTTATTTGATTATTGTACTCCATCACACATCCACTAAGATGGACCCTCTAACATCAAACTTCTCTTTTTCACTTTGTATAAAGGATATTGAAAATAAAACAAATGAATATAAAGCCTTGAAAATAGGAGAATAATCATTCTATACCCTAAACCAAACTTTTGTTTGAATGAATGAATACCTCTTTTCTCCTCATAATTAAGTTGTAATAGCATCATAGTTTACCTACCCCCTTTGTTATTTTATTAATTTGTCATTAATAAGGGGTCAGGACATATTCTGAGATGAGTAAATGGACATATACTTGCCTATTTAATAAATTTTGACATGTTTAGTTATATGATATTGACCTTCTCTATTTAATGAATTGTCATGTGATCTAGAGGTGTTGAATTCAAGCCGTGAAAACAATCTCTTGCCTTTTCCCAAATTCATGGAATAGCTGGAGTTTGGTGTATCCGTGTATCATGTTGCGCTTTTAAACCTTCTCAGTCAAATGAATATTGATGTAATGGTAAAAGTTGTCATTGTATGATCAAGCGTCACAAGTTCAACTCGTGAAAACAAGTTCTTGAAGAAACGCAAAGTAACTATGCCTATGTACACCCAATGTAATTCTGGCCTTCCCCTACACTCCTATTGTCCTATTTAACCTTCTCTATCTAGCTTCTAAACACATCCTTATAATGGATATGTGTGTCAAATAAAGGATGCAAAAATCTGGTAATTATGAAACTTCTAGTGGTGTAAAGGGAAAGCTAAGTTCTAAAGCTGAGTAACTTGTCAGTCAGTGAAGGAAAGTTTGTGTTGATTTTTGCTTTTGAGGACTTCTATGATTGTGCTTTAGTAGTATTAGTAGTTTAGCTTCTTGGGATTCTCATGTTACTTTGATCAAGTCCAGACCAAAGATGATATGCACCAAAACCAATGATTGGAACATGCAATTTTTATACACTTTGGATCAGATGCCCAAAATTTATCTTGTATTGTATCTAGCTACTTGCCAGAAAAAGGAACCTAGTAAATCTTTAAAGATTTGAGGGGTGAAAAAAGCAGTCAAGAAAAGAAGGAAAAAGAAAAATAAGCCCTATATTACCTTTTGTCATCACAATTTTTAGTTAAAAAAGAAAACATGAAGAAGAAATTAGTAAAGAGATGTTTGTGCTAAGAGATTCAAGAATTTCATCATCATCCACACATTTGTTTGTCATGCTACAGTTTGTACAGTAACAAAATGCCAATCACTTTGATGTATACAGGAACAAATTATGTGCCAAAATTGTCATGGTATCAACAGAGAATTAGAAGACAAAAAGAATAAATATTTGTCTTATATGATCATGCAGTAATTCAATCATTTAGGTAATATAAGTAACATATATTTTCCATTCCACCCAAGAAAGAGAAAAAAGATTACAGTAACCCCATTGTTGTCCAAAATAAAAGACATAAAAGGAAAATAAAAAACATAGAACATTGCTAGATCTCCATGTCCATGGATAAAGAAAAGATTAATATATTCAGTTAAACTCTTCAAGAGAGAAGAGGAAAGAAAAGGACTTCATCTACTTATTCTAATAAGTTTTGGTTGATAAACCTTAAACTCTTAGCAAATAAATGCTAAGTTCAGGAGCTCCATTGCTATCAGGATTCATCATGTAGAATGCCTCTGAGTCTCTTGATCCAATAACTCTCTCAAATTTGGCCCTCATATACATAATCTCTCCAGAATCAGCACTTTCTTCTTCTCCATTCCCTGGCAAAACACCAGCACCCATTGATATTGGCTCCACAGCTTTTAGAATCTGCAGTTCTTTTGCTCCAATTTCTCTTCTTGTTGCAAAGCCACATTTTTTACCATTACAGTAAGTCCTCCACACAGGCTCATCTATGAGTCTAGACACTTTTTTTTCTTCCTCTTTATCGCATTCCAATGCGATTCGGACCAACCCAGACGCCATTTCTCGGACTAATCCACTTATAGGTGTGGCTAACTCAACTGAGAAGGCTGGCTGTGAGCTAGAATCTTTTTGAAATGCAAAATGTACATGTCCACGCCTGTGCCCAAAAAGGGTGCCCACAACTCTTGTTCCAAGGCCTTGTTGGAAGTTAGCCCTGTTACGCCCCAACGAAGCTAGGACAGATCTTAGCCTGGCCACTGCTATGGTTTGCAGCTTCCTCCTAGTTACTGAAGCAGATTCTTGCTTTAACTGGTTGTTGTTGTCCTCTGCCTTGTTTTCATGGATAGTGTTTAAAGTTGATGACTTGGGGTTTGAGACTTCAGGATTCTTGAAAGGATGTATCTTTATATTATCTGTTTTCCCTTCTTCATTTCTGTTTGAGGGGTGCTTTGGATGTGGATTTTCTGAAGTTACTTCTTCTTCTTCTTCTTCTTCATTGCTGACTTTAGCTGTCCAGTGGAACTGCCTCTTAGAGGACAAGTCTTGGAAATTCTTTGACATGATTGTCTTCATCTAAGAAAGGAAAATCAGAGTAGGCTGTTACTTTTAAAGTAATGCAGGGTAGGAGAGGAGAATGAGGGGCAGAGAGATTCTTGTTACTTCTTTATTCAAGGGACTCTCTTTATTTTTTTATTTGTTTTGGTTCTAGTACTTTGTTCAAGCAAATAAGAATCTGATAAAGAAAAACACAAGTGTCCCCACCAACTGTCATGGGAATTGGGAGTAGTATAACACAGGGAAAGGTGAAGGCTAGAGAGGATGTGAGGACAGTAAGGTAAATGTTTTGAAATAAAGAAAGGAATCTCAGGGAGACATAAGATGTGTTATTTCACTTTCCTGTGGGGTAGGGTGAGAAAGAAATAGCTTGACTGGCTCTTTTTTGACCTGAACACAAACAGTGTGGTCACAAAAATCACAGTGAAAGAACCATCACTATTTACTCTAGACATCCTCCCAACACAACGTTCTGCTCATGTCTTGTGATGATGTTTGCCTTACCTTAGCAATCACACAGATTCTGAAACCTTACCAAAGAGATGAAATATTATGTTGTGACACACAGAGCATCAAAGCTGACACTGTGATAAGAGATTTACTTCTCTCATTCCTCTTTCATTCTTTTTTGCAGAAAAGAGAAAAATGCCAACCATATGGTGGGCCTAACTTAAATGGAAAAGCTGAAGGCATTTCCTTCAATGTCTCAAGGCTTAGTGAATTACTATAGGAAATCATGAGTCAAATGTTAGTAGAAACAAAGTCAGTTGGGGATAATGGTGGATCCAAAGTAAACAGGAAACACCAATTTAGACAACCTACAAGGAGGGCCCTAGGTTGTTGCCATGGGCACTAAGTCGAATTGTAAAGCCATTACAAGTTACAACAGTGATCAAATAAGTGTATAGTGACCATCACATTCATCATTCGTCCCCTACTGGTTTTCAGTGCAGTGACAATTTTTTATAAGGTAAAAGTAATAAAGATGCAAACCCAACGCAATCAATCACATTGGTCCTGGGTGGGGGCTGAGTCGGCCAATTAGTGTGAAAGGGCCAACTGATGACAAAGAGCACCAACAATTCCCACTCTCGACAAATAAAAAATATACTCAAAGCACTTGTAGGCCGTAGAGACTAGAAAATTCACTAATTACAGAAAATATGGGCATAATTAAAAGAGTACAAACATAACTCAAGTTCACAAGCAGGCAAAGATGCCAGGAGCTTTTTGTACATGATAAAAGTGAAACCACCTGTAAAAATTAAAGCAGTGCTAGCCTACAGAAAACATTAGGCCCTAAGTTAGCAATCCAATTTTTGCTCCGCTTCTGGGTCTGGCTGTTTGGGCGGAACTGTAACAACTCCATTCATCCTTGCACGTGCTTCAGCAAACATCCTCTGTTGTGCAGCTAATGCTTCTTCTTCAGTCATTTCAGCTACATTATTGCTCCACTTCCCAGCTCTCACAGTGTCCTATGGGAGAAAGACGAAACAAAAGGGCAATCATTCATGAAAAAAATTTCACCATTAAATCGTTTCACGTGGTCGCAAAAATTATCGAATTCCAAAATAAATGTCAAATGCACGTCGATCAGTTAAAACTCCAGCCACGTGCAGAGAGGTTTTTGGACCAAGAGTGAGAAAAGACGAGAATGAATATAACAATTTGTTTCAACAGCAGTAGGATTTCTTTGAAGATCCTAATTTCTAGGCCATCCATAGACGCCAACTCATGTAAAAAGGACAGAAACGAGCTTCTACGTACCACCGTCTCCAGCTTGTGTTGTTCAAACGCGGCATAAACTTCTTTAATATATTCCCCAAAGCCAAGAACCTGAAAGATAAAAGATTAATTTATCATTCCAAGGAAATGGAAGGATATAGAACAAATTTTCACAGCCTAACATATTGAAAATGACCTAAAAGTGACTATTTAGTTAAGGTTTATTGTTATTATATAGTGTATTTAAGTACCATATATATTCTTGAAAAAAGTCCATGGATTGGTGGCAAAAGGTATAGAACAAATTTTTCCACGCTAACATAGCGACTATCTAGTTAAGGTTTCTGGTCCTTCCAACACATAATTATATAAGTATTCAAGTACCATACTTAAAACTGGTCCATGGGTTGAAGGTGAAAGGCAGTTCCTAGAGACCTAAGGAAACAAGAATATGATCTCTGCACTTGATGTGGCCTAACGTCATCAGAGAGTGTATGTTTGCTTGTGTGTGTGTGGGGTGTGGGGCGGGGGCAACTAACAAACCAAACACGACTGCAATAACAAGGTTTGCATTTCAACATTGTGATATCAGGTGAGGAGGTTTGAAATCCCTTAATTACCTTCAAATGAACTCATGCTACGGATGATTACAGACTTTCAAAAAGAGCAAGATGGAGATGGCAAACATAGTAGAGAAACTACAGGATCAAGAAGTACCTCTAAAGCCTTGAGTACATGTTCTGGTGCAATTGTTCGTCTATCTTCTCTATTACAAACTTCATTTGATTCTGACGAGATAAGATTGATGAACTCTGCACAGGAACAATGAAAGTTGAAATACCATGCAAATTAGAAAAAGAACCACAATAAGAGGATTCCAGATATGAAGTCAAAATATGATTTAATTTTTAGGAATGCAAAGAGATGAAATTATATGGGTTATAAAAAGAATAAAATCATATAATCTAGTTGAAAGAAAGAACATAAGAGAGACTTCAATCTTGTTGAAGTAGCAAACACAAGTCACAAGCCAAAACATCAATGGAAATATACTTATAAAGTAGTAACATAAGTAAATAAAACCAGTAGCATGAAACATACTGTTACGCATTGTTTCTATCAACCAATCCCAATAGACCTTGAATGAAGAAAACGATTATGGAATAGGTTTTTCACTGCAGAAACACTTCCTTTTTTGTTTTGTTTGGAAGAATGTAAGGTTTCCTGATACTTCTATCAACTTAGCACCAGCTTGATGCTGAGCAATTTCTCCTAATCAATATACAAGCTACCTACATTCTCAAAAGAAAAAGAAATAGAGTAACAATGAAACTTCATAAGAACTCTGGCTTTTTAAGTTCCCAAGTCATATATGATATACAACCTCAAGATGCTCAAGATGAGTTAAAAAGAACTTGAATGCCCTTAATGGTAACCTGTATTATTCAACTATGTCCTTAACTGACCAATGCTTATTATATTTCCTATCTTGTGTCAGAGTGACGACCACGAGCTGAGAAACAGCTAGAGGAAAAGTTTCCTAGTCAACCGTCCTCCTCCAATGTATATACAGATCAGTATTACTTATTCCATCATAATATTCTAGAGAAGCATAGTAGCTATTAGAAGAAAATAGCCACTAACAGCAGCACAGCACATCAGCAGAACCTTGAACTAAACTCAAAAATAAAATCAGACAAATGAAAATCAACTCACCTACACAACATTCAATCAAAAGATCCTGCGTATCCCGAGCAACACGAACATCAGGGGGCAACATTTCTTTAATAATCTTTGTCATAGTTGCTGAGAAGAGAAAATAGTACAATCAGTATATTTAGCAATTCAGAGCATAAGGTGAAGCCAGAAGCAACAAAAAAGAACGTCAATATCACCACTATTTGGCTTTTACAACTGAATCACCAATCATGTCACTCTAATTATCAAAATCTTTGCAGAAGCAATTAGTATCACTTAAGTCACTCAGACGTTAAGTTTTACACTCTTCAGAAATATTTCACAAACTCCGGTCTCCAGGCAGGGAGAGAGCAAGCTTAAGGGAGGGAAAAGAGTTTAATTGAACCCCCTTAGCAAGAATTGAACAGTGAAATAAGGGGGAAAAAAAGATTTTATTGGTTATATATAAACGGTTGAATTCCTTTGATATAAAAGAAGTTTCTAGTGTGTCAGTAAAAATAGTTCAAAAAATGATTTAGGTCACAAGTTCTAATCTTAGGCATCAAACTTCAGTATTTCTTTGAATCCATGTAGTATATCCCAGCCTTGTACAAAATTAATGGCTTTTAATTGCCCTGAATCACCCCTCCAAAATCAACTAGTATCGCTCTCTGCTTAATCCCCATTCATCCCATCAAAATATGGTTAATTAGGTTCTAACGATAACCAAAACAGAAACAGGAGTAATAAAAACGAGAGCATCAGAAACAGAGAACATAATCATTCTCTATAACACCAGACATGGGCAGCTAAGAGAGGAAAACCTTTGGGAAGCGAAGCATCCTCCTTCGTCTTACCAACGATATCCATTGGTTCCATTTAACCCTTCAAAATCAAATTCGTAACTTCTTAGAAGAACGGTAACAATTTTCTGCATATCATGAAAAATAGAAGCAGCAAATAAATACAAAAATACAGCTACAACAATTATTCTTACCTTACGAAGTGAAATTGCGAAACTGGCAGATCGACGAGACGAAGACTAAATCGAAGAAAATGGAGCAGCAAATCGGCCAATTTGAAGAATTCCAAAGGAGATCGAAGAAGGTCATCGGAGTACGGTGGTGATTCATGGTGGATATAGAGAGAAGAGGATGTGTTCGCAGACGACTAGGGCAAAGCGCATCCAACGAGGGATTCTCCACGCGCGAATGGATAGGTGTCGTGCATGTGCAGTGGGTCCCATCATCGTGGTGAATGCTAACTGGAGCGTGGTAAGCACGCATGAGCAAAGCGTGTGGGATAACAGGTGACGTATATTGCTTATATAGTTTTCAGGAAAATGGAAAGAGGCTTTGTTGGGTGGATGGAGTTAATAGTGGTGTCACCAATGAAAGAGAGAGGAGACGAGAAAGTTTCCGACGCTGCTGGATTTGCCGATTAATGTGCTGCTAATCTCATTTCGTTCAAATTGGGCTTTTTGTAATTGGGCTCGGGATCTATTTAATAAATAAAAAAATTATATATAGTCACTTAAAAATATTTTAATTATACTCTATAGTTATAATTTAGGTAATTATATTTCGTAACTATAGCTATAACAGTATTGTATATTTCTATATACAATTCCCATGGAATTTGTATAATTTATTATACAATTCGCAGTTTTGATATAACATTTTGTATATTTTGCTATACAATTTACGCACAACATTCGTATGATTCGCTATACAATTTGTGATGTTTGTATATTTTGCTATACAATTTATAGTTTTTGTATAACATTTTATAATTCGCTATACAATTCGCAGTTTTTGTATAGCGTTTGTATAATTTGCTATACAATTAATAGTGTTGTTATATTTTGCTATACAATTCATTCAGTGTTTGTATATTTGATACTGTTTACTATACAATTCACTGTACAAACTCAAACTGTAATTATATAAATATGTTAGTTGCGGCCATAATTATTTCAAACAATAGTTATGCTAACTAATTAACTAGTATGTGTACCGCAAAATTTTTTCTTTAATAAACTTGATACATGAGCCTTGTCTACATGGTCCAATATCTATTACTCGTTTTGTTTTAATTTACATTGCATAAATAAAATTTTGAAAGTCAAGATAAAACTGTTTTTTATTTTAAGATGTCATCATTGTGATTTATAATAATATTTATTACTCTAATTTACACATAGTAATTATTATCATTCTTTTTTTTATTTTAATTTATGTGGCACCAAAGAAATTTTCAAGAGTCAAACAATTTTATTATATTTTTAAAAAAATATTTTTAATATTAATTATTATAATTTATAATACTTTTTCATAATTTTAAAATATATAATAAATTAGAAAATAGAAAAGAACAATAATATACCAATTAACAACATTTGGTACACGATAGTCGAGCGATTAAATTTTGACATACTAAAATCACTCCTTCGTGGGCAAGCAATCATGTCATCTATTAGCTACTTGTCTACACTCTTATATGTAGTAGAAATAAGAGCAAACTATCTAGTTCTATGAATATTTTCATCATATTTATTAATTCTTCATAGTTAAAAATAATTATATACTTTCTCACTCATTAATAACATTATATCAAAATTTTCAAATCAAATACATTTTGATATGTGTATTTTTGTAATTGACTACATTTTACATAAGGAGAGGCAAACGAAATAAGATACAAGCAAGCGAGAGGATCAGTGTATGCAAGATATATGCAAATCACACTAGCATGTATATGTATCTGATATTTCAGATACATTTTAAAATATATATACATCGATAAAAACACAAGAAAAATGATGCGAGGAGAGAGTCGAAATACGTATATGTGAATACACCAGATACAAATATCTAGAGACCAAACTCTGGCCCGAATGGTAAAAAAAAAAATTTAAAAAAAGAGTCAATGCAACCTTACTTTCTTATTCATTTTTTTTTCTGAATCTTTTTCGTCCTCCTTCTTGTGCATCTTCTTTCTTCTTATTCCCTGTCCTTCTTCTACTGCGTCTTTGATGTCCTTCTTCTATTGCGTCTTATGTATTAAAAAAAACTCAAATTATCGAGAGGATTTCAAATCTAACATTCGAGATTATTTAGAGGTGATTTTGAGTTGGTCGGTATTGAGTAGTTTGTTTGTACTTCATATATAATTAGTGTATATTTTATGTATTCAACATTTTAAGTGTCTCAAAATGTATAGTCAGTGTATAACTCGTGTATAGAAACTATATTTAGTTTTCTAAGTATATCATAATGTATAATGAGTGTATATTTTATATAATTTTTGACTATTTTCTTTATATGATACTGTCCCTTTTAAAATTGGACTTTGGCGCTATCATTTTTTCTTTAGTTTAAATGGATATTTCAATCCATTTTTTTTCAAGTTGGGTCTTTTGTAATTAGGTCTGGAACTCTATTTGAAATCTGACTTAGGTATATTATATGGAAAATTTATCAAAATACATGACTTATTTTATAATATTTTCAAATATTTCTTACCAAATATAAAAATTATCAAAATTTTACTTTTCATATTTTTGCTCCACACATTCGATACACTCATTTCTCCTCCGCCACAAATCCTTTTTTTCTCCTAAAATCAAGCTAAAGGTGACTGGGTAATTTTCAACTTCCCTCCAATCTCAACTGGTATTTTCTCTCTCTATTATTTCAAATTTGAAAATGAAGGTAGGTCATCTAGATCTAAACATACCCATGATCTTATGACCATGAAGAAGAAGGAAAAAATCAAATTGAACAAGGACAAAGCTTCAAGCTAAAAAATCTCCAGATCCAAAAACCTCAAAAAAGTGTATGAAGAAAGTCCAAGCAGTAATTAATCGATCATCTTTGCCTAAGGTTCATTTTTCCCAACTCATTACATAACAGGGATTCCAAAAATATGTGTTGATTCTTGTTTTTTTTTTTTTTGTGAGTTCTTTGTGGTGATTCATTTATACACAAAACTTAGTAATCGTTGTAGGTGATTCATTATAACCGTATCGCTTCAATACAGTGTCCCACTAGGATCGTTTGATTTGTTATTTGTTAATGAATCACTGAGTGTGTCAAACAAGTTGATACACCATGCAATGAATCATCATAATTCTTTGCTTCTTTCAGACATAAACTGACTTGTTGATTCATTGGGTATGTCTTGGTGACTATGATGATTCATTGGTACAGTTTTTTTGGATGTTATTGGTGATGATCCATCGGAACAGTTATGTTTTTTTTTATGTTTGCGAGTTTTTTTAACTAATTTTCACGGTGATTTATTAGACATACTGATTCATTTGTACATAAAGATCAGTCACGTGTGGACTGAATAAAGTGATTAATGGAAAAAGTTCCTGACTGTTACATATTGATGATTCATTAGGTGTATCAATCAAAGGTGTTAAACTATGCAATGATTCATATTATAATGATCATTCATTGATGATTCAATTGGATCAACCTTCATGATTCACGATTCATAAATATTTTAGCATTGGCATCAAACACCACATTGGATTCAATTGGATCAACCTTCATGATTCATAAATACATTGTTGATTCAGAATTCATTATTCATATAAAACATTCACCATGAATATATATGAATCTAAATACATGATACATAGGAAGCTTTTCAACAAACAATTGTTATATAGTAATGATACACATTATTTTTCTGCATGGAGATGAAGGCCAGGAAGAGGATTGATCAGTTGCCGAGGTGTTATCGTCTGACAGATCTGATGGGTAAGCAAAGAATTTCTAATTTGTTTACCTCTTCAGTGTTTAAGAAGGGCGATAAGGCTAGGAATTTATCGTGCGAAAGCATTCTTGCTGATGTTATGGCTGATATTGTTCCTGATGAGGCTGATAGAGAACAAAGACGAATGAGAAATTCTAACTCGCTGCAAGCTTCGAGGAGTTCAATTGCTAGTCGATTTCCAATTCAGCTGCAATAGTCAATTTCAAATTCAAAAATGAAGTCGCCTTATTGTTAGGGAGTTGGTTAGGGTCTGTTTGGCTAAAATTTAGGGATTGGATTCTACTTTTCATTTTAAATTGTAACTGAAATTGATTATAATGAATCGGTACTTGTGAATCTAGTATTGTAGAACTAGCCCGTCCTATAAATTTGCCTAAGATAGAACCAAGTAAGCTGACTTGTTTCAATGAAGTGCAAATAAGAGACACAAAGATTTATCGTGAAAAACACCCCGCTCACAAAGGTGAAAAAACCACGACCTGTACCACTATAGGATTTTGCCCCAACTTCACTAATTCCAAATGGGCCTTTGTCAAAAGATTACAATTCCTAGTAATCTAAGAACATAAAAAACAAAACTTCCTAAACTTGAACAGAAACCTCCCATGGTTTAAGTTCCCCAGATTTTCGAGTTGCCCTCAACTTGAAGATACCAACTAGCTTTAGTTTATAGATCACCGAACTAGTACAAAGATGCAAAACTCAATAAAGAAACTGCTAGACTAAGACACAACAAGAACCAGGTTGTTCAGTTGTTTCTTTGTTCACTACACTTCGATACTGACTCTGCTACTATGCTTTATTTTGCTTGACCCGTTTTCAACTTGTCTGCTCTTTTTAAAATCAGGCGCCCACAAAGTTTGTGTCTAGATCAAACTCTTTGGTCTCCCTGACTCTTGTTGTAATAGACTTCTACATTGTATATGACTGCTTCAATTCATTGACTCTTTTTTTCACATGCGGTTGTTGAACTGTTTTCCTATTTTTGTGTCACAACCTTATCTCCAGGTATACTTATCTTTCTGTAACTGTTGGTCTATTGTCCTGCCTTCATTGAGATGGTGCAGTAAGGAACCAAACTGATCAACATGTTTCATCATCAAAATTCCCGACTCAACAAGTATAATGTAGTGTATTTGAATAATCTTATTTTAAAGAGATTTTTGTAATTTTACAAAGGACGAGAATATATTGAAATTAGTTACCTACATTATGGAATTTGTAAAATTTTTCCATATTATATAAAGATTGAATGCGCTATAATTATGTAATGTTAATCTCATTTCTTTCAATTTGAACCTTTCAAAATTTTATATATTATTTTTCCATCCAAAATTGCCATCTATTAATTTATTATTATAAACATAATAGGTTCAAATGATCATTCAACATTATTTACTATTTAATGTATGAATATTCTTTCTCGAAATAATCCACATAACAAAGAAGATGAAAACTTAACTATATTATGAGCTCCAACATCAAACTTTCTAAGAATGTGTATAAACATGATATACTTTAGATATGCAGACACATTTCAAATATCTTCACGAATTATCTTTAAGTCCCAAGCAATCTTCATTTTTTTGAGGACTTCATTTTGAAATCAGAATTTTACATTACCAAAATTTTAAATAAAAAATTGATTTGTTAATTATGTGATATCAACTGCATTTGGTTCAATTTGGGCCTTCTGTAGCTATTCTTGGTACTCCATTTTGATTTATGATTTTGGGGCTATTATTTTTACAGTAAAAATTGAATATGTGAATTATGTAGTGTGAATTTTATCTCACTTAAGCTCATGTTTTTATAAGTGGAGTGTGACTTGTGGATCAATCTTTCTTTTCATCTTTGCTTTATGTGTCACATTATTAAAATCTTTAAACTCCATGATCCGTCGCTAAACTTTTGACTCATCCTTAACTTCATCACATGTCTTCACATGATGTAATATATTTCATATGCCTCAATACCTTTGCTTTAACATGTAGCGTCACTTCATCAAATCACAAAGCAAATAAAAATAAATTAAAAGTTTATACCCAATGAAACCTCATCATGTTCGAAGAGTGTTTTAAATCATCTCATCACGTTTTTTATCATCTTAACATGAATAAAATTGATTATTTAAAAATATACAAGTGCATCCTTATACTTATCTCGATCACTCTCTTCAGCATGAATTTAAAAGGCAAAATTAAAATTTTACCCGATTGAAATACACCAAAAGTATAAATGGTGGATTAATAACAATTTGGGTAGTCACTCTAATTTCTCCATCAAAAATCAATTACACCACTAAGTTAGTAATTAGTAAAGAACTAAAGACAAACACCACAAAAATATACACGACTGAAGGGAACCGCCAGAGCCCCCCAAAAGTGTAGAAATCACGCCGTTGGGTAATATCGACTCTCCGCGAGGCAACTTTGTCGAATCGACGATCCTATTTATCAAAATAGGAAACTAGGGTTTACAAGTAGCAATTTGAAATCTATTCTCTCAAAGTGTGATGCGATAGCATCAACATATATATAGGAAAATGGATAGCGACGAAGAAGATTTCGTGTTTTTCGGAACACCAATTGAGCGAGAGGAAGATGTCAGCAGCCGCAAGAAGAAGGCCATCGCTGAGGCCTCTGGTCAGTTGCGAACTCTTCCCGCATGGAAACAAGAGGTACTCAATTTCAAAGTCAATGTCACGGGTTTGATATTAGAAAATTTTTCGTTGGTTTAGGATTTTGAATTGTCGATTCCACTCGCCACTAGCTTGAAACTAGTGTTTCTGGAATTCTTTAGAAGATAGAAGTCTTATGTTTTAGACAAGAAGGCATAGAATATGATGGATTAAGTTTCTTGAAGTTTACCTGCTTGTTTCTTGTGTGAAATTAGTAGAATTTTGGTGGCAATGTAGCCTCGTTTGGTGGACATTGCGAAGCATGTTTTCCTTTGTTTGATTGTAAATATCATGTCGTCCTTGCCGAGTTTAAGGTAGTTTACACTTTACACTGATATATACTATAAGAGAGTTGATAATTTGTTTAACCTTTTGACGAACCTTGAGTACATAACTAATACCTATAGCGATATAGCCCACAAAACAGCGTCCCTGTTGATTAAAATGGGTGCCTGATCAAAGATTTTCATCCTCAGAAGTTTTTTTGTTTATCTGCTTGTATCTGAATTTTTTACTTGTTACTGAAATTGATTTTCAGGTCACAGATGAAGAGGGACGGAGGAGATTTCATGGGGCATTTACTGGTGGTTTTTCCGCTGGATACTACAATACAGTTGGCTCGAAAGAGGGTAGAGTGTAACTTCCATTTTATTGTTCTGTTATTTCAGTGACACGTTTCTTGATGATTTTATTTTCAATCTACTTATGTGAGATTCTTTATGAACCATCTGTAACAATGTTGTAGGATGGGCTCCACAGTCATTTACGTCGTCTAGGAAAAACAGAGCTGAAGTCAAACAACAGAGTCTCTTTAACTTCTTGGATGATGATGAGAAAGCTGTATGTTCTCTTCCTTCTGCTTTCTTCGTAGATATAAGAATATAAGTATTTTTTACCATTTTTCATACGTTTTATGCCCAAAGAAGTCAATCAATTCTCTGACAAAACAACAGCTTTTGGCTGGAGAATATGAAACAATACGGGATGCTTTTCTCAGGATGCTTGCTCAACTTTGTTATCAAATAACTTCCGATTGCAAGGCTGGGTTACTTTTAAGAGAAATCTCCTGAAAGACACATGGCATCCAGTATATACATCTAGTGTGTTTTCCTCTGCTGTTTCTTTTCCGAAAGTCACAGATCCAAGTTCTCGCTGTGTCATTTGCTATGGAAAAAAATATGAGTTATCCTATGAGAGACATTGCCTTAGCAAATATCCGGTTTACTTATGGTGATTGAACTCACAAAGTAGCATAATTTTGTTTGTGCTGAATAACAAATCTTGTAAATGCATTAATGTGGGGATTATTTGTAGTTACTGAAGAAAGCTATCTTTCTCCTCCTGTCAACTACTCTGCCTGCAGAAGCTTGAATTCCTTTTTCTTTCTCCCTCATCTTTTGGTTGCCAAGCACTCCAAAGTAGCTGACGATTTACTTGTGTGTTATGCGATGTGTCCTGGGAAGAGGAAAGAGTAGAATATTCACGTGGTTGTCTTAGGTCGAAGTCATTTACGCTCACATGTCTCTTGTTATTGGCTATGACTGATGAAAATGTTCATATATATTGACTTTGCTGTAAATCACTGACAGTTAGTGTGTAAAGATAATTGTGTATGGTGTACCCTTGTTAGAAACTGGTTTCGCATGATTTCCTTGTTGTTTCCCCGCAAATAATTGACTATGGAATGGATGTGCCTGAGGAGTTCTAACCCTTTTGAAAGAAATGGTTGAAGGTCTCTAATATAATTGACAGAAAATGCAGTTCTCTGGATGCTTTTAAAAAACGCTGTGCAGAAATGTAATATGATATATAGGTGAATCTCTTCTATTTGAACTGTGTGAGTGTGTCTGAAGATATAAAAAAAATAGTAGCAGTTGAATTTGAGCTTTTGCAAAAAACATGATGTGATAGCCACTTATTTCAGAAACACTCACTGTATCTGCTGATTGGTATTGCTTCAATTTATTGGTTAAATCAATCATTAAGCCACTGCCTTCTTTTTCTTTCCTTCACTGAAGATTACCTTCTATGAGGCTAGATTTTCTGTATGCATGTGCTGGTATAATGGTTAAATCCGTTGGTCTATGATGCCATTTGCTACCATTTCTTCATTTTGATGAGATCAATTTTTGTGAGAGCTATATTTAGTTATACAGTAGCTCCCCTGTAAGTTTTGTTATCAAAACTAACACAAAAGTGGTACTATATTCTTTGACACTGTAGACGGTTTAGGAACTCAGACTGATTAAAAAAGCAATTCATACTTGAATGACTGTTTAATGATTATTGCACTCACATTTTAATTGAGGATGACAATGCAAATGTGGTTTAGTTAGTAAACTACCCAAGCTGGTTATGTCCTAGTAGAGTAGTAGTGTAGAGCACTGGGTACTTGAAAGGCTATTGTGAAGCGTGGTATTCTAGTAGTTGTTCTATGATTTCTATTGTGAAGTGTACTTTATTGTCATTGTGCTATTCTGTTGTGAAGTGTACTTCATTGCCAAGTTCCCTTGTTTTCTGAAGTTCAATTGTCATGTTCTCTTAGTCATTGTTATCAAGCTGATTCTAGTTCTACGACTTCATCAAAGATTTTGTTTTGTAAATTACGTGGGAAGTTTAGAGTGACATATATTTGAGTGGAGCTGGTACTGGTCATTCATTCATATTCACTTCTGTTCCCCTAGAAGCTTACTCTGTTTTTTATATCTCAGGAAATGGAGGGTCGTTTAGGGACATCGATGCAGTATGATACATTTGGATTTACTGCTGCTGAAGTTGCTCGTAAACAAGCTGAAAAGGAGCAAAAGCAGAGGTTTTCTTTTGTGCTCAGCTGCTTCTTATGTTTATACTTGTTAGTTTGTAGCATAGACTTTAGCTGTTTACTACTTTTTGTCTTACGGCATTATGTGATTACTATACTCTAAATATCTCTAATTAAGCTGCAATCATGTTCCCTGCATCTTTTCTTTTACTGTTGAATGGATTTTATGTTCGTTTTCTGCAAGGCATGTTTTTTAAATACTATGATATATGTTTTTGTGTCTTCCTGAACAATCTTGTGACTATAAAGTGAGCACTCATTGAGTGAGATAGTAAATACATGACCTGAGACAACCTTAGACTCCTCTTGATGTACAAATAATTCTGATTAATATACGTTCTTGACATTTAGAATAGCTTTCTCGATATATGAGGAGTATAGCTGCACTTATTTGTTGTCCATGCCAGGATTACCATTTTCAACATGATTGATTTAGTTGTGTCTCTAATCATTTACTTTCTTTCATTAATATCGTTTGCAAATTGCTTGAGGAGAACTGGATTGAAGAAACCTTAGATGCTTAAATTCCCTTATTGAGCTATGAGTTAATTATTCTAGTTTCACTCATCTTCACTTTTCATACTTTGAACATCTTGCTTGTACTGCAGGCCCTCTGCTATACCTGGACCAGTTCTGGACGAAGTGGTACTTCCAGTGACAGAGTCCATTGGTCTGTTTCTATGTACATTGAAAATTACCAATTTTTGTGTAGAGAATAATTTCTCACTATGTTATTCTTATTTTTTGGTCAGGGCTCACATTACTGCAGAAGATGGGATGGAGACGTGGTCGCTCAATAAACAGCTCACATACTGATTCACTATATAGTATGCTCGTCCCCTACTGTCATGCTTAGTCTGCTGGATATTGTTAATGACTTACTGTACTATGCATTACCTGCAAAGCAAAGAAATTTGGCAATGGAATTATTGGACGCAGCTTTTCAACTACTTGAAGAAAAGCTTGGACAAATCATTCTTGAATTTCTACTAGTTTTGCCAAGTGCCTTGCCTTGTTCCTAGAGAATGTAGTTTTTTTTTTACTCCTATGGAACTGTTGGGTAGATGGTTGGACATTGAAAATTTTATATAGTCTAATCAGTTCTTGACAGATGCCTGAAGCAAACATCTTGGAGTTGACAAATGGACTTTTCTAGACACATTTTGCATTGGTTTAAGAAAGCTATTTAAACTGGAAGTCTGAACTCATCTGACAAGTTTCAGCAGAATTTTTTCCATTGATCGTTGAGAGTTGATTTGATGATGCTTAAAACATTTCCTGTGCGCATTTATAGGACATATTTGATATTTGGCATCTATGAATACCCTTGGAGAGATTTGAGGCTGCCTTTTAGAAGCTACCATTTA
This sequence comes from Solanum aculeatissimum, assembly GCA_038996855.1. Classification (NCBI taxonomy): domain Eukaryota; kingdom Viridiplantae; phylum Streptophyta; class Magnoliopsida; order Solanales; family Solanaceae; genus Solanum; species Solanum aculeatissimum. The sequence continues at coordinate 19,916 of JBCEWC010002535.1, forward strand.
GGACTTTGTTCTTGGTGTAATTTTTTTCGGTCTTAGTGTTTGATGATCATTTTGAAATTAAACATTTAATTTTCATGCTTTGTAACATGAGTGAATTTATTACCATCAATGTATTCTATAAGCTTGTTTCTCTTTCTAATTTGCAGATGCTAAGAGAGAAGCAAGAAAAGCTTTTCTTGCATTTTCTTTTGCTGATGTGGACGCACAACCTTTGGACTCTGGGCAAGCTGAAGCTGCTGCTGAGACTATCATGGATCTACCAGCTGATGATGGGAGCCAGTTTTCTAAAAGCACACCGGTGTGAACTGTTGCTTAATTTCTTCAAGGCTTTTCTTTATCTAGGGCTTTATATTTGTCTTTTATATTTCTGTTTCAATTTTTGAAAGTAAACAACTCCACTTCCTGTTACTTGCTTGCATCTTCATAACACTGCTTCATTTAGTCTTGTTATGAGACCAGGAAACTGGGATCGCTAGTGGGAATGGAGAACTGTTGGTTTTTTAGCTATCCTCTCTTTTTTGGTGATGCAATGGGTTGCTACCAAAGCACTCCCCGTTGGTTACTTTAAACTGCACTTAATCTTTAGGAGAAGTGGATGTTGTTATGGATTTTAGTTTTTTCTTTCATTCTTAACTAGTACAATGCCTGGTTTGTCTATAGTGAACCTTTAATTGTATAATTGCTCGAATTGATTCAGTTCACCTTTTATCTGGTGAGAGAAGGGAATGTGAACGGCAGTGGTTGCCCTTATAGAACTAATTTTGTATAGACTCTGTGCTTTTTCTGGGGGTTGGGTTGGGTGTTGGGGACCTCATTTATATGAATAGTCTTACATAGTATTACATCTTTTATGAACATGCAGATACTAACTGATTGGGTGTATTTTCTGATCTATTAACATAGTTCTTCTGCCCGACATCTTGTTCATAGTAAAATCATTTGTTGCCCACATAACATGAAGAGTTAAACCAGAATAAAAAAGGTGTATATGATAGATAACATTGTAAGAGGTACTCAATTAGATATTTAAACGATTCAGACAGGAATTTTGAGATCAGCAATCCCAGGACAGTCCCTGTCATGCCATTTAACGCCAAGAAACTCTGATGTATTTGTTCCGATTACTTGGTTATACACAGGATCAGAAGTTCATCACTTGCTTGCGCTTTCTTTTCCTTTTCGAAACAAAAATAGTGATTTTAGTATGCTTGCAGAAACTTGTATCTCCATCTCCTTTTTCTTTTTGCTTTAATGCACTGGTTCCCTAATATTTTCCTGATTGTTTTAGGTTTATTTGCTTAATCCAAAGCAAGATTTGCATGGTTTAGGCTACGATCCTTACAAAAATGCTCCCGAGTTCAGAGGTACTTAAGGTCTTAATAATATAGCAAATGTTCAATTGAGTTGTCATTATCAAGTATGTATCACTGATATGTAACACGTCAGTGAATAAGTGCTCTGTTTTTTTTTTCCAGAAAAGAAGAGATCAAGGTTGTCTAATAGTAGAGAAATGGGGCATCAAGATAGAGTCTTAAAGGACAGCCTATTTGGTTTCAAATGTAAGATTTACCCCTCATGTTTTCAGATTTTAGCTTGCTTTCCATTTAGTGCCTCTCATCTTCTTTCAAAGACTGCAAGCTTTACCCCTCATGTTTTCAGATTTTAGCTTGCTTTCCATTTAGTGTCTCTCATCTTCTTTCAAAGACTGCAAGCTTTACCCCTCACATTTCAGATTTAAGCTTGCTTTCCATTTAGCACCTCTTAATTCTTATTTTCTTTCAAAGACTGCATTACCAATGTAGGCTCTTTAGCTATTTGGTTGATTTTATCAGCAGGAAGGGTTGCTCCTGGATTTGGTGTTGGGGCTCTTGAAGATCTTGATGTAGAAGATGAGGATGTGTACGCATCAGGTTATATCTTTTCCTTTTTTCTGTAAATCCAGTTATTATAAATACACAAATACCAATCAGTTTCTTTTGTTGATATGTACTAGTGCCAGTCAATCAGTTAGCAGTATGGATTACAGATATTCCTGTTGTTCCTTCTTTAGTCCTCCTCTTATCAGGACAACACCATAGTTTTCCCTTGTGTCGTCTTTTTATTTTCACGGCATAAGTTTGGTGCTGCTTTATGCTTATACCAGTCACCACCACTAAGTTTATGCTCATTGACTGGCCCCGGGAAGTGGGGAGGCAGTAGTGGTTGGTGAGCAGAAGGTATGGAATAGGAAAATTGAGGGATAAAGAATTGGAAATTTGTTTTTTGTCAACATGGGATTCCGTTTGTGCAAAATGCATAAGTAAATTATATGTAAGTCCCCTCATTTGTGCCCTTTTTTGGTGCTCAATTTTGCTGTGTGTTTGCAGAATATATTTACTGGTTCTTTTTCTAAAGAAAGTACTAGTCCCCTTAAATTAGAAGTTACAACTTCATTTTGCCATCATATGAGAGGAAGATATGCCAGTGTCCTTGAATACAAGGACAATGTAGTTCATCTTAAACTCAAAAGTATATCTTGCTTAATTTTTGGTGCGATGAAGCTACTCGCATCTGTTTTGGAGTTGGATGCTATGGTTGACTTTCTTAGTTCTTTACCTACACTAATTTTTTTTTAAATTTTACTTTGCTTCAACGTTTTCTTAATGCTGGGATCATCTGTCTGCTTATTATTTATCAAAAATTTCACTTGACCATCCTGGATCTGCAGTACTTTTGTTCCTTTTCTCAAGTATACTTTTCATGAATAAAGTTCAGTTTTGTCCTGTTAAATGCTCCTTTGATCTAGTTTGCAGAATATGAGAGAGTTTCTTTTCTTCTAATTTTTGTTGCTCTTGTAACCTTGCATTATAGGTCCTTATTGCCCCCCTCCAGCGGTTTTGGTGCCGAAGTAGGGGGGAAATAGCAGTTCAACTTGAAAATTTCTTATCTTGGCTAGTATTTCTCACCAGGTTATGACTTTGAAGAGACATATGTTGAAGAAGTTGAAGAGCCTTCAAGACCAAAGGTGGAGAATCTGAAAATGTTGGATAGGAAGGCACATGATATTTTACCTGGTTTTAGTGCTGCTTCAAAATCTGACTATCAGCTGGAAAGGTATTTTCATGGCACTTATTCTTTTTCTGAGAGTAACACAAGTTGTTGGTATCTTTTCCATCTTTTATTATATGCTTTTGTCACTGCACCTGCTTTAGAGCAATGAAATCTGGAGCATAAAAAACCATAAGTGGCCTGGGGAATAGACCGCTGAAGTATGTCATTTTCTTTTCTTTGGGAATGAAGGATATATATTAGCACCAGTGATTGCGCCCAGATAGGACTATCTAGAAAAACAGATTATTTGTCACTATTGAAGTTACTAAAAACTCTTGTAATGGTCACATGAATAGGATATGTTTTGTGGACATCTTCTATACACCAAATGTCTATTATGCATAGGCCAAGTAGTTAAAATTGCTGTCGATAGCTACAACCACTGTTTTCTGTCTCGATTTATCAATTCTAGCGCTAGACCATGCAGATAAACGAGTCCCAAGGGAGGAATGCATTAACCAAGGATGTTGAGCAGAAAACTGATGATGTGCTACGAATCTTGGTAGTCCCACTATGGATGAAGATGCCTTTTATTTTTTAATAAGGGAATAAAATGCATGCTCTAAATTACAATCCCGTCTTTCATGAAAATGAGACTTCTCTAGAATGTTTTGTACATGCAGCCAAGGGTATGAAAATCTTGGAGACCATGGTTTGATCTCAGGGAAAGTGGATTTCTTCCCATTTGTCTAAGCCTTTGTGGACAGAGTTGCCCAGCATTTGCACTAGTAGCTGGGTGAATAGTTGAGGTGCACTCAAGCTGCCTGAGCCCAACACCACCATTATTTTTAAAAATATTGTACACCATTCGTTGGATGTAATTGAGCTAATCAAACCTAAGATGGAGTTTTAAGATGAGAGACCTGTGAGCATATAAAGGCCAGATGTTCATACATCAGAATGTAGGAATCCTTGCTGTTTCAGCACCAAAAGACAGTATTGCCTAGAGGGGAAGTTATAATCTGTTGATAAGATAAGTCTTTATAAAATTCCTAACACCCTTTTGGTTCTTCCACAAAATCTGTTTAGCTCTATGATTAGGGTCATCACATTGCTTTTCTTGTTGTCATGAAGGATTTAACGAATGTCTTCTCCTTAGCTGCATCTACTTTAGAACTGCCATTTTTCTAGATGTGATCAAGGAATTATAGGTAACTAGTGCATGCTTCTACTGCATGTAGAAAAAAGTTTGTTTATTGTATTGTAGAAATTGATTTCTTTTATATATGGTTTTATATGATAGAAAATTTGCTTTTATTTCATTGTTCACCCTTAACTCAAATTTATTCTACTACATTTACAGATTCGATTCTCCTGTGATACCGCAGAATTTTGTCCCCCATCATAAGTTTGCAGCTCCCCTTGATTCCGATAACATGGCTCCTAGTCTTCCTCCTCCAGTTGTTACTCCACCGGAGGATAATAATCTTAAAATAATGATTGAAGGGTTGGCTACATTAGTAGCTCGTTCTGGTAATTTACTTGAGGACCTTTCCAGAGAAAAAAATCAGTTCAACCCTCTATTTGGTTTCCTGAATGGAGGAGAAGGTCATGAATATTATGCGAGGAAACTTTGGGAGGAGAGACAGAAACGTAATGATCAAGGAAAACGACAGTGGGATCCAAAAATGTCTCAGAAAGTGCAGAAGATGACAGCAGAAAGCCGTGGCCAGATATTAGGGGAGAAGCCTATTGAAAGAAGCTTGAGAGCTGCAAATTCCTCTGGTTCATCTGCTGATGCAATCAATTTAACATCCAATCTTTCAGATACATTCACCAAACCTGTGTCAATTGTAAGTAGTTTAGTACTCGGTAACTTAAGTCTAGTTTGATATTCATTTTAGGCTGAATGAATTTTAGGTTGTATCATGTGTGAACTTGGCACCTCGTTAAGCCAACTTTGGTAGGGGTTAGTCATGGTAGTGTCTTACTCTTTGATATTTCTGGTGTTCAAGAAGATAAGTGCTTTCTGGGAGTCAGTTTTTCTTCTTCTTTTGGGCTTAATTGTTTAGCTCAAGATCCTTTGATGCATTAAGTTAGGTATGAAAGAAAACCAATTCTGGCTTCAAAAGGGATGTTTCTTTTGATGTAGTTGAACATTGATATTTTACGTATATAAGCACCAAAACTGGCCACTCTTCTTCCTAGTAGAAAGTTTTTCTTGTTCATATATCGAGATATGTTCAGATTTGGTGCTGAATAACTAGTAAATTAGTGTTTAAGGTATACTTTGATTAGTTATATGTTGGAGTTTGTTTTAGGTGTCTGTTGATTGTGAACTTCTGCTGTGTTCAGATTTGGTCCTGAATAACTAGTAAATTAGTGTTTAAGACCTTAAAAATGCTTTTGAGGTTAGCAAGTTATACTTAAATAAGTTTTTTTCATCATATGTTGGAATTTGTTTTGGTGTCTGTTGATGCTGAACTTTTGTCTCCAGAATGAACTACTTGAATCTGCAAAACCTTTTCAAGATGATCCTGCTAAGCAGGAAAGGTTTGAGCAGTTTCTGAAGGAGAAATATTGTGGAGGTCTTCGCCCTAAAGACGGTAGTGGAGCAAGTAATATGTCAGAAGCTGCCCGTGCTCGCGAAAGATTAGAATTTGAGTCTGTAGCTGAGTCAATAAATAAAGGAAAACAGGGAAAAGAAAGTGTTCCACCTAGTGAGTTGTTCTCAAGTATGTTAGCTACTGCAGGATTGCAATTCACTTCTGGAACAGCAGAGGTATGCACATTATTGATTGTTCATAAGTTGGCAGTTTCGTCCTGTTTTCTAACTGCTGTTTTGCAGCCTACTAAATTTGGTCAAGATGATGGCTTGGCAGCAACAAGTATGTACCCAAAACGGGAGGAATTTCAGTGGAGACCTTCACCTATTCTGTGCAAGCGTTTTGATCTTATTGACCCTTATATGGGCAAGGTACCAACAATTACTGTATATTTCATTATTGTTATGTGTCAATCTGCCAAATCATACTTCTATATTTCTATCAAACTCCAACCTTCTACTTCTTCCTGGAGAAGTTGCAGCTGTTGAAGTCATCAACTTCTTTTTTTTTATGAGAATTTACTTGGGCTTCTGTTAGATGAAAAGACAGTTGACAGGTATATGATTGTGAACTGGTTTTTCTCTTCTTTTTCTTATTCTAATCTAATGTCACTGTAATAGACATTCTAGAATATAGGGATTTTCTAATTTCTTCTCTAAGTGATCCAAATTGCATTTTGGTATTAGTATTAGAATTAGTGTTTTTCTAATTCCTTCTCCCTGTAATTGTTAGTGTTAAGTTTAGAATGAGAGAAGTGTTCTTTTTTTTTTTGATAAGGTTAAAAAGTTTAAGTTCCCATATGCAAGTAGTATACCAAAATGTAGAGAAACCTAAACCACAATATGGTTCTCTACAAAAGTCACACAATCATCCATACAAACAAGGGCCTGAATGGGTAATACCGGAAAAGAAACTAGAGACAAGAGGCTACTCCTCGCATGTAAAAATTAGAAGAAGGTATAAGTTCTTAAATTGGATATTGTCCTTGTTAAATGTAGTGTGTTTGACATCTATAACTAGTTGAATCGTATTTATCTAATTTTGAAGTCATTAATGCATCTTTCTTCTACCATTTGCTCTCTGTTTTTGTTGCGTATCGTCAAGGTTGACGGAGCTCCATCTTGTATTATGCAGCCAATCACAGCTCCACGCCCAAGGAGCAAATTGGACTCACTTATATATTTTCCGGAGTCTGTCAAAGCTCCAAAGCTTGAAGATGATGTTTCTGGGGGTAGGAGCCAATTCTCTCTCCAGGAAGGCGATACAGAAAAAGGGAAAGAAATGGCTGACCAGGAAACAGAGGTTGATGCAGAACCAGAAAATATTGAAAGGCCTGTTGATTTGTACAAGGTAATTAGTCTCTTATTATTCAAATCAGTTGTTAAAGTATACAGCTCACTATTAGACGAGAGTGTTCTTGCTAAGTTCTCTCTTATTTGGACTATCATGTTCATTATACGTATTTGGCTACTCTGTCTTTGTTCTTGTAATTAATCAAGGGACAGCAATAGAATTTCTATTATGCTTTGCTTCTACTTGTTTCCTCGTTATGTCAAGGTTATAAATTAGTGCTTTAGATTACATAGTATTTTTATGGAGGTGAAAAGGGAATGTTTCTTCTGTAATTTTCTTTAGTTGATGAAGGGATAGGGTGGGATATTTCCTTCCCGATTTGTAGTTCCATGGATGGGTGCAATGGCAGTGATTTGTTACTTTCTGATTGTCCTTTTTCCATGGAATTTCCTCCCTGATTTATGTATCAATTTGGAAAATCTCATTACCTGAGCTAGTGTCAGGGTTGGTTGGTTCATTTTTCTAAGTGTATCATGTGAAAATACCACCTGTTGAGTGATAGTTATTGTTGATGTTAATTATTTGAAAAAGTAGTTGAATATGAACTGTAGATGGTTATTTTTTCACCTCTCTTTTTTCTCTTTATTCATTCCCTGTTGTGGCGGCAGAGGATGGGTTTCTGGTGTTCGATAGATATTCTAAGAACAATTTGCTGATGAAAGAGTACTATGAATTCATTTATGTAACGTGCTTTGTTTCCTTTGCATAAAAGCTTACAGCTTTTCATATTGGTTAATATTCCTCTGTAGGCTATATTCTCTGATGATTCGGATGGTGAAGTGGAAACTAGGAATCAGGATGTCACAGAGGATTCTCAAAAGAAGGTTGGAGCTGTTAATTCAACTTTAAATCGATTAATAGCTGGTGACTTTTTGCAGTCATTGGGTAAAGAACTGGGTTTGGAGGTTCCCACGGATATGCCTCACCCAGAAAACAAAACCAGTAACCCAGCTAAAAAGGACACTCTTCCGTTAGATCTGAGAACAAAGAGCATTAACCAATCTGATAATGGTACAGCATCCACTTCCCATGCTGTTGGTGTGGATTTGTCAGATCCGGTGTTGGCAGTAGGAAATAATAACCATAACATCTCGCAAGAAGGTATATTTTCTAGAGAAGGAACTGTAGATGTTAGCTCTTGGAAAAATGGTGGCAGAGGAACTGGAACTGAAAGCTACAGGAATGATGTTGATAAGAATAGATTTGAAATGGAAGCTAGAATGCATGCAAAAGCAAAAGGGGATCAGTATCGAAACAAGAACAGTAGTACATCAGAGGATGAAACATATAAAAAGCGAAAACGACGTCACAGAAGCAGCAGTCCAGACGCATCTTCTGATTCATCTGAGGGTTATAAAGACCGTCATTCAAGGTCAAGGAAGAAAAAAGCATCTCAGGAGAAGAGTAGTAGTAGTAAAAAGCACTCAAAGCATCATAAACATAGAAGGAGAGACTCTCGAAGTCCTAGTAGACATTCCCGCCATGTTTCAGAAAAAGACCGAAGAGAAACCAAGAGAGAGAAGCGTAAATACAAGGACTGAAATGTTTCTGCTATATGACCTATTTGAAATGGATCTTAAAGGAGTTAACTTGAAATTACTGCTGATTGAATATCAATGATGTTTCAGATAAATGGCTAGTCATTGCTGGAACAGTTTATGTTCCTTGGTTTTACTACTATATGTTCCCTTTAAAGTATCTATGGGTGCAAGAGGCCGGATTCTGAAGTTTTTTAAGTAGGGGAACATCCTTTTCACTTGCAGGATATGATATTGGTTCGGTACGTTTTCCAGCTTATTCCTGTGATCTAGGCTTTCGAGTGTAGCAGTTGGATAATGGTATGGCCGGTCTGATTTTTGTTTCATCCTTACATAACAAAATGAATTATTTAATGTTAAAACATACCAGCTAATTTGTTTCCAAGGTCTTGAGAATTCGTTATGTAAGTTTGTATGTCATTCCCTATATTTCTTATTTTTCAAGTTCACTTTTCCTTTTCCTTTTTAAGGAAGTCCCACTCCGTAAATGGAAAATGTTGCAGACCTGGGAGAAGGTCGTATGCAGTGGGAAAAGATCCCGTCCAGTAGGCTTATGTCCACTAATGTTGTTCACATTACTGATGGTTGTCATTTGTTCACCTAAATTTTCAGTGCCTGAGATTTAATTTTATTTTATATAATTAAAAATATTAAAATTATTATGAACACATACAATAAAAATAGCTTAGTATACCAACGAAATTTGTATAGAAATTGTTGTGCTCATATTAGCATTATTTCCAAGAGATAATTAAGTTGTAATTATAAATAAAAGCTTTTTTTTTAATGTAGTAAGAATCTGGGTTGGGGTTGGATTTTTAATGGGAGGGATATTTCAAAAAATAACTTTAAAATTTTAATGAAGTGGTATTTTTTTTGTCAAAACACTAATTGAGGATATTTTTGCTTCATTTCTAATAATTAAGGGATATTTTTTGCCTTTTTTTATTTTTGTTAGGATATTAGGATGAGAGATATTTTTGCGTCAGAAATACAATTGAGAGGTATTTTTAAGTTAAAATATAAGAAAGGGAATATTTCTGTTCCATTTCAAACAATTGAGGTAATATTTGACCCCTTTCCCTTTTATTTTTGACCAAGTATAGGCAATAAGTCAAGTGTAAACTGATTGACCTTAGGCCCCAAAATACCCTTTGTACAATTATTAACAACCTGTCATCACTTTCTTATAATTTATGTCACCTACCGTATCCCTATACTCGTATTGGTGGGTGATGCTTTCTCTGAACGGAGTGAGTGCTGTAGCCAACTGGCTGATTATTTTAATTGGAAAATTTTATCCTTGTCATTAATTATAGTGTTTTCTCTATTACATTTTTTAATACATTGTATTAATTATATTCAAAGAGCGATTTGGTAAAATTACTCCTATCATTTACTACTTCTTATTCCTTGTGCCAAGTCAAAAGGATCTAAGTAAAGTTGGACGGGAGAGAGTAGTAAAGTTTAGAACAAAACAGGCTCTAAAATATGTCATGAATTGATTCACTATTCACAAATTAGGGTAATCAGCACAAAATTATGATATTTGTACAGCTTATTGATAAAAACAATGAACAATCTCAGTTCATAAGACTATAAAATAGGAATTCCAAGAAATTCCGCAGCAGACCTAGCCATAACAGTTGCAAATTCATTAAAACTAATTACACCATCTCCATCAACATCAGCTTCTTTGATCATCTCAGTTAGTTCACGATACGATAATGGCTGACCCATTTTAGCCATTGCTCCTGCCAACTCAGCTAACGTAATGTACCCATTTCCGTCGCGATCGAACGATCGAAAAACTTCCAAAAGCTGCCCCTGATTCACCAATACTTGTTCATTAATCAAATCAGGCATAATGGCATTGACAAGTTCATCGAATTCCACAGCCCCATTTCCATTAGAATCCATTTGGCTAATAGAACGTGGATTTGGTCTCCATTGGGCTTTAGCCCCAATGAACGTAATAGTGCCGCTAGCTCTAAATGAGTGAGGCTACCATCATCGTCCATGTCGAATCTTGAAAATATGTTCCTTAATTGGTCAAGTTGATCAATTTGAAGCCTTGACATCATTTGTTTTCCTCTTTTTTTGGTACAAAAAAGGAGAGGAGATAAAAATAGGAAGAGAAGACTGTTGAAAAGAGAGATGTGAGTCACTCTATAATTGGATTTGGGAGGCTATATATGGGTTTCCTGTAATGATTTTTTAAAGTTAAAAATGGGGGGTCGGTGGATTTTAATTTGTTTTTTAGAATATGGAAGGATGACGTTCATCTGTAGAACTTTCGTAGGTCAGTTCTTTGAGTTTTCTTAAAGTCAATTGTGCCATACGTGGTGGCCCATTTCAATATTGGACTTAATCTTTGTGCTCCTACTTTTCACCAAAGAGATTAGCTACAACATGTTATATATTTACATGGAAGAATAATCATAGTTTGATCCTTAATTATGAATAATAACTATAGTTTACTTAATTATGATTTATAGTAACCGTTTGAGAAAGAGAGAAAGGGGACAGATGCTAGTTACAAACCGTAAAGATATAGAGGCTTTATCAATATGAAGGTTGTATCTCAGATACAATCGCGGCTAAGAATGCTGAGAATTGGGGAAGTATATGATATAGATTTAAAACAGTTAGATACAAGATACATTTTGCTTTGAAATCGTGACAGAGGGATTTATCAAACTTATCAGATACAATCCTTGACTTTATCAAATGTATTAGATAAAATCATGAGAAGAGATGCATCAAATAAAATCTCAACAAATCCTTATCTATATCAATGATTGGAAATCGTGACAAAATTATGTAATCCAATATTGATAGGCCTATCTGATGGGCCTAGACACTTGGGCCATGCATGAAAGCCCATGTAGGTTCCGGTGTTGTGTTAATACACACTTTCAACTTAATTAGGAAACTTACATACTAGTATATGTTTTTTTTTTTTTTGGCAAATTATAGAAATCTCATACTATAAGTTTAATTTAAATATAAATCAACTCTTTCTAAAATTACTAAAAATCCCTGATTTTGGGGGGAAATGTCGATACATAAAAATATGCATTGATACAACGCGAAATTTTAGGGTTATTGATGATCTATGTGTATCCGTTATTAAAAATTAGACTATATCAATTTTAATATACTGAAAAACATTTAAAAATGTATCAGTAATAAATTGGTTGTCTAATTTTTTTAGGTATCAGTGAAACTAACTGATAGTTTATATTGTCTATCATGTATCAGCGAACTAGCAAAATACGGGAATTTTAATATTTTTTTTAAATGGTAGGGACTAATAGTAATTAAGTTTATAAATGTCGTGTATTTGTGTAATTTTTAGTTTTATTGGTTTTTGATATCCTTGAAAAAATAATTTGAATTATCAAAAAGAATATTGTATATTAACTTTAATTACGAATTCATACACTTTAAATTCTGAATTCACCTCTAAAAAAGTTGGTCATTCGTTGAAACTTATAGTTGATCATTCTTAATTGTGAACAACAAATAGCATTCACAAGGGAAAATTGGACGAGAGTACGTAGCAACTAGCAACTGCTTCAAACAGAACGGCTTACAAAAATACAAATGACTCTGCTTCTAAACTAGCACATTTAGCAAATATCAAGCTTTACACAAATTACCATATTATATTAAGTAGCACATTTTACTCCAAATGGCTTGTTAATTCATCAAACAACATCTTCTCCCTTACCCTCATTATTGGTACTTTCCTCACAATTGGTACAGCGCCAGCATAATTTGCCCCTCAGCCACCCAAAGCCGAAATCTCTCTGTTTAATACCGTCCAGCGGCGTTGCAGGCTTCCGATTCCTACAATAGTTTCCCACTAAACAGGAAAGAATCGCGAGAACAGCTAACACAGAGATGACAGCGAAAAATGGCCCTATGGACCCTGAAGAATGCCAAGCGCTGTTTGGCACTGCTTCAGGGTACGGCACTGATTGTTGAGGTGGTGGTGGTTGTTGCTGCACTGGTTGTTGTTCGTTAGGCCAAATTGTCGAAGCGGTGTTTGCCATTTCTTCGTATGTGTGTTTGTTTGTTCATTCACAAATAACATATATATAGTGTGTAACAGAGAAAAAAATAGAGTAGTCGGACGAATGAATGGGACTGCAGAGAGACAAATTAAAAGGTACAACTGAGAGGCGTTGTGCTTTTAAATGCACCTTTAAGGAACCAGAGTGGGATTACAACATGGAAAGGCAAGCGAAATTCAGAAATCTTACACGGATTATCTCAACTTCTTTTTCTTTAAATCATGGTGTCCGGATCAATTTGTACTCGACTAATTTCAGGGATATATGTCATCTTCCACCAGCGTATGAGGCAGCTCTAGTTATAAGAATAGGACAAATAAAAAGAAATCACCAAATATTTTTGTTTTTATTGAGATTTAAATCTGAAAATCTCTCAACTCACTTAATTAATCACTAAATCACGTGATTCAATATAGATCATCCCAACTTTTTGCAAGTAATTTCATATTTTTGCATGTGCTTATCTGAAATAGATATTTGACCTTTTACTTTGATCTTTTTCCTTTCCTGAATAATCTTCTTCGCTAAGGCACAGGCTATGTTTTTTTCAAATATGATGCAAAAAAGGCTCTACGTCTATATTCTTAATCGGAGATTTTTTTATTAAAAATATAAATTAGAATTTGAAGAAAGGGAGAATGATATTAGTCAAAAACGTTAAGTAATTTTTATATTTCTCCGATAATAACTTTACGATATCAATATATTTTAACTTAGTTACCATTAGATTACCCATCATATTTAATTTACTAAAGAATTTAAGTTATAATAATAATTACTAACCAACTTATATTACGTTATTACTTTATTTATCAAATTATCATTACTAGGCTTGCTATTTATTTATTATTATAAATCAATTTAACCTGATTGTATAAAAATTCTTTCTCCTATATGCATGTAAAAGTTAAAGCTGATATTTAATTACTTATTATGAACTTTTCTGCATGTTGTTATTCCATTAATTCTTCGTACCTAAGTTAGTTATATATATCCAGAACATTGAATTTAAAATATGGACCATCATGATAAAGTATTATCCTTCCCTTTTGGCCATCTTTTCTTGTTCACGAATTAAATGTCGGGCAATTTAGATATATTAGAGAAATGAATGATCGTTTTGGTGTATATTTTTTCCGTTTATTTTTAGTTATCTGTAATTTATTGTTAATGTATTAATGACTTTAAAAAATATAGCGAGTGTACCCTACTAATTGATAGGGGTATATTCTCTCCGTTCCTATTTTTGTTTAAATCACATTAACTAGTAAAAATATATTCAAATAATATATGTCATAAATATAAGATAATAGTAAACCCAATGTTAATTTTTATTTAGATAACAATAAAAATAGTTATTATAATAAAGAAAAAAATATTTTTAAATTTTTTTCTCGAATTGAAGTAGGATAAATAAAAATTAATGTTTGGTTT
>JBCEWC010002536.1:0-33949 GCA_038996855.1 Solanum aculeatissimum
ATTTCATAAACTGGACAAGTATTGTTGGATATCCTAAAATAGTATAGGGGCCAAGTAAAGATGGACGGAGGGAGTAGCTTGAAACTCTTTAAACTTATCATGTTCTTTGCTTTGAAATTTGCAATTCGAGAAATGGATAAAGCTGGACATATTTTTCTACTAGATACTGTAAGACACTTGTCACATCCAATCAGAAACAATCTTTTTATATCATATAGTTACAGAAGACACCTTATCATATCAGAATTTCAAGAATTGTAACAATGTCGAAAACGCAACATGGTACACTAGTAACAACGTAATTCAACTTCAACTGAATCAAAAACAAAACAAATTTCCCTGTAAAAGACCTTATAGGGGTAAAAGGGGTTGAACAATTGAGAGTGTAAAGTCAATTTCTTCAAAAATGGTGAAGTTCGGAATAAGCACCTGATAATTCTGCAGTTATAGTGCCTCCAGTTGACGTGTGAGACGCTCGATATTTTCTTCGAAAGATTCCAGTTCTTGCTTGAGGGTAGCAAGTTTCAATGTGTTTTCTTCATGGATGTTAGCAGGAATTTTCTCTTTGTAACCAGAGGCACTCATGCTTTTGGTTAAGGTTTGGTATTGCCTGAAAAAGAAGAAAAAGTTAGTACATGGCATATTGAACAGCTCGTAAGCTTCACAAATTTAATTGACTCAAATTTCACGATATCCAACTTCAGCCCACTTTTCAACGAAGACGACTGAATGACAAGAAGCCAAATTGCATTCATGCACTATTCTTCAAATGGACGCACTAACTGAATGAAGTTGAGTACAATTCGTGATTTTGGACTATCAATGTGTTTAGTTGATGAATATCTGGAAAAAGATAGTAATATCTAGTGAAAAACAAAATTGATCTTTTACACATACTTTCCTAATTCCCCCAACATCTTTCTCAGCATAACTCGACTCTCTGCACCTTACCTGATTGGAACCTTCCGCAAGTTACAGCAACTCGTAAAACTAAAAGACAATCACTAATTTCCTCTTTTTTGCATGTTCAAATGTTTTATATACTGATACAATCTATGTTACTCAGTCTCACCAAAAATGTTGACGCACTTGTGTAAGATCCTCCAAAAATGTGTTACCTCTTGGAGGATCCGACACACATCCGTCAACATATTTGAAGAGTTTGAGCAACATAGCTTTAACTTCTCTTCTACCCAAAAGCTAATTTTATTCATTCCCTGACAGGAAAAAGAGAGTATAGATCCAAGGAAAGCAATTCAAAGGCACTTATCCTAGCAGACAGAAAATAAAAAACTGTAATAATAGTCTAATCGATGAAATTTCACTTACTTCCTTGTCTCTTCTCTCTTCTTTTTGAGTCTTTCAACTTCAGCCTCAGGGTTACTGATAGTCCCCTTATCCTCGAGAAAAACTGTGATAGATTCATCCACCACTTCTGTCAGCCATTGAATTGGAGCTGCATCAGTGTCACTTGAGACCTGATGAAGATTAATGCAAGAAAATATAGATTCATAAGAAAAATGAGGAACATATAATTTAAAGTAACATGCATATTCCAAATTTCCCACCTACTAACCACTGAAAGTCGAGCTCATATACATACTACATAGGTTTATGTAAATGCATTAATCTTCGTGGGTCCTCTCAGTGCTATCAGAATTTAATCCATCTGCAGAATTAATGTTCAAACCTCTATTTGCCTTACCAACCAATGCCTTTCCCAATAAAAGATTGTACTAAATTGATGAGCATAGGTATGAACTATGATATTTGTCAACAAATATGACTCATCTAATTCCTCTTTTCCTTCATGACTGTCCATTGAGGATGCTTCTAAGGACGTTTGAAGATATCCAACTTAATATCATGTGGAAGATGAAAGGTAACAGCTAAATAGGGATGTTGTAGTTCTACTTTTTAGTATGTCTCGTATATGGGATTTTCCAATTAATTGTCTCATATCTGGGAGATTTTCCAATTAATAATAAAATTATCAATCCTATCAAAAGAGAACATGGAAGACGAGGATGAATAACATGTTTTTTGACGCAACTTGAAGTTTGGAAAACAATAAAACTAGTTTTTTACAGTGTTGTGCAACTTGAATCAAAACAGCATGCATTGGTTGGACAATATTTCCAGCTAATACTCAAATTCAACTGAAATACAAGTATAAGCCATTCTCAAAACAGTTCATAAAGAAGCAATATTAGCAATATGATTTGTTTTCTTTTGTCACGACTGAGAAGACACCATAAGGAGGAAATGAAAAGGCCTAGAATCAAAGAGAACCAGACCAGAAAGAGAAAGAGATACCTTCAAAGATGACAGTGTAGCTAGAGTAGAAATCTCGAGTTCATGGCTTTTTATGATCTCCACATTATCATTTGTCCGGCAAAGCACAAATGCTTCTCGCCTGAGGCCAGCAAGATCACCACCATTAGTTCGGAAAGTTAAATGTCCTAATAATCTTTATGATTTTTTTCCTTTCTCAAACCAAACTATAATATCAAGCCATATAAAGAAAGCCTAAAATATAAATTTCTCTTGCAATCAATAATATATATCAAGGGTGTATCACCGACTGAATGACTCACAAACACATAATCAAACAGATCACAGCACACTGATATACTTTGTCCAAGTGCTATACATTATACATGTCTCGTGAAATTTAGCATAGGTCTCCCTAAAGAAATTACAACTGAACAGATAAATACCAATTACAGCAGTATGGAAGCTGAAGTGGTGAATTTCAATCTACTAAAGATGGATAAGAAAGAGTGCTACTTCAAACAACTTAGATGAGAGATTGCATTAGGAATGAAGACATTAACATTCATCGCTCGTCAATTATTTCATTAAATAAAAAGGTATTCTAATGGTTGAACCTTCTGTATTTGCATTGTACTCCCATCCCAGTTGTGACTACTTACACTGTTTCAACTGTAGAGAATGAATTTGCATTTCCACCACTTCAAAGACAAATTCAACCTTTTCACATCTCTAATAATCAGAAAGCCATATTGGATGACATATTCAATGAGCATTAAACACAAAATGGAATTAACATGCTCTTTATCCACCCTATTACTGGTTTTTCATTCAAAAGTAATTCCTATGGTTCACAAAGTTTTGGCTTAATGTTCAACAGAAAATAAATATTGAATGGGTATTTATAACATAGGCTTCACATAAGAGATTCCTAAAGAAAACAAATGCCATTTGAAATGCTCTTATATATGGAAAATATAAGTGATCCAGGATATGCCCAAATGTTTACCTTGCAAATCTCTCCTTTGGAGGCAACAATGCCCTCTTCGACCTCAGTCCTTTAACAATGGATGACACCTTTTCCATCTCAGCCTCCACATTATCATTATTCCAGCTCTGAAAATTTGAACAGAAGTAAAGCAACATGGTCATATAAATCAAGTAGCAGCTGGCATGGAGCATTATAGTAAGTCCTGTTCTTTACTACTAGACTCGTCTTGATAAGCTGCATGTTTCAGATCCTCAAGCAAGTTAACATATTCCAAATACGTATTCTTGCAAAATGAATTAAATACATGGTTTACTTTTCACAGATACTTGATGAGAAGATTCAAAACGTACATGCATGACTCTAAATTAATTTTTCAGAAATAGATCATATACCTAAGTTCAGAGTAACCATTAAGACTCTATTCCATCATGCAAAACCAACAGCAACAGGAAAGAGGAAAAGAAGAAAACGAAATTACACTTCAATCTGAATCAACTAAAAAGAAAATGTTCCCATCCATTTGCTAGTTCTGGACCTTAAAATTTGTAATTAGATCATACCTCTACCGTGGAAGGATAATCACTTATCACTATAGATTCTTTCTTTATAGAATCCTGGCTAGCAGGAAGGCGCTGCCATAATTCTTCGGTGACAAATGGCATAAATGGATGGAGTAATCTCAACCCGTTATCCAAACAAAGCCACAAGGTGTCCTGAGCAGATCTTCTTGCAGATACAAATTCTGGGTTATCACTGGTAAAGTATGGCTTGATTACTTCTATAAACACATCACACAACTGAAACTGCCACCAGGAATATACTGCTGTTGCTGCATCAGAGAAATCATAAGATTCAAGGGATGAGACAGTTTTTCCTATGGCCTTGTTAAGTGCTGAGAGTATCCACTGGCAGCTAAAAGGCATTTCATGAGGAACTATCTTTGTTGGAGGAGTGTAATCTTCACCCAATTTACTCATGGCAAACCTAATGGCATTCCACAGTTTGTTACACCATTGACGATACCCAATCACTCTCTGGATATCAAGATTGATCTTATCGGACTGGAAGGACAAATTAAGAAAGTTAACAATATCCAAAGAAAGTCAAAAGAAACAGCTTATTAAATCTTAAGACACAAATGTGACAAACCTGGGCAGTGTATGAGACGAGGGCAAAACGAAGAGCATCTGCACCACATTCGGGAATACCATCAGGAAAGTCCTTTGCCTGTCCCTCTTTTGCCCTCTCAAATTCCTTGGCGTCTAGGTTACCCTCCTTTAATCTCTTATGGAGACCATCAAGTGTAATTCCATTAATAACTTCAAGAGGATCAACAACATTTCCCAATGACTTCGACATCTTACGCCCATGAGCATCGCGGATCATTGGATGCAAATATACCTGCAAATCATTTTAAATTGAAAGATTCATTCTGATGTCAGTAGAAAGATCAAGTTGTATAACTACTTCATGTAGATAAAATATGATCTACTTGAGATAACTTTCATAACCAATTTCTACTTAATATTCAATTTTAAGGGAAACTTTCATAACCAATTTCTACTTAATATTCAATTTTAAGGGCTGACAACAAGAAACCCAGAGTAATCACATAAGTGGGGCCTGGGGATGGTAAGATGTACACAGCCTTACCACTACCTTCCTTTATGGGGTAGAGAGGTTGTTTCCAATTGACCCTCGGTAACCCTCCTCCTTCATCCGGGCTTGGGACCAGCAATGTGAGCAAGCTCACAGAGTCAATTTCAAGGACTGAAAAAGTGATATCATGGAAACAGAACTATCACAGTGACAATGATTCCTAAAATAGATTCAAGGAATCCAACTCCACTTATAGCATAAAGCTCAATAAGAAAAATTGGTTTTTCATATGAGAGGGGATTAGGTCTGTTAACCTTTGAAAATGGTAAATCACCTCCCAGCTTCATTCCCAGCATCACCATACGTGCAACCCAGAAGAAGAGAATATCATGTCCGGTTTCAAGAACTGAAGTTGGATAAAATGTTTTGAAATCTGCAGTATTATCTGGCCACCCTAATACAGATAATGGGAAAAGACCAGACGAAAACCAGGTATCCAGCACATCTGGATCTTGAAAGAGCTCCGTAATCTCCTTCCCCAAAAATTTCCTAGAAGCCAAATCTCGAGCTTCTTTTTCATTTCTAGCAACAATCCAGTGATCATCATAGCGACCAAATTCCTTCTGCTCATCATCATGCAGTGTCACATACCAAGCAGGAATACGATGACCCCACCAAAGTTGTCTTGAGATGCACCAATCACGAATATTCTCAAGCCATCTGCATTTTCACCACATAAGTCTTCATGACATATAGGACAAGATTTTGAAGCAGGTGATGTATCAAGAAATGAGAAAATGGCACAAAATATCATGTATAAAGTTCATTTTACGGAAGCATTCTGTATTAATTTTATCTTAAATCCATAACAAAAATCACAACCAAGTTTTTTTGCATGCATGCATCTATGTCTGATGAGATACTTGCACAAAAGTAAATGATAGAATATCCATTTCAGCAATGAACAAAAGACTATAAAATAGAAGAATCTAAAACAGTCATTAGACCCATCAAAATGTAACATAAATCAAAGCATTTTTGGGGGGCCAGATCCAAAATTACCTTTTCCATTCAGCAGCATATTGCTTTGGGATGATCTCAAGTTTCCGATTATCCTCATCCATAGCAGCATCCAAAGCGTGCTTGGCCATAATTTTGCAGTTGACAAACCATTGAGGCTTTATAAGAGGCTCCACTACATCATTGCTTCTTGAACAAATCCCAAGGCGCATCTCATTATTCTTAGCACCCCTGTAGAGACCCTGTAACACATAAATCAAAGACTATGCATCTTAGCCACAGACAACTCAAATCATCCAAGGTTACTATCTTTGACTGATTCAAGTATGTCATAAAATCCTTATGCCCAATGTTATGTAGCACAGTTTCTTCTCGGGGGTATCCTTAAATCTAACCCACACTTTTATAGGTAATAACTTAAGAACATCGAAAGTCTCAAGAACTCATAGAGCTAAAAGTGAGACACAATGTTAGATATCAAAAAGAAAAGGTTGGAACAGAATGTGCTTTCCCTCAATCCCAAGTAATTAAATACTCAAAAACCATAGTAATATATGTTATGGAGTTCTAACAGGTCAGAAAGAAAAATACAAACAGCAAGGCTTTGGCTCTTGTAGAAATGGAAGTTCAAAGATGGAAAGCCACTACCAAGGCTTCTGGAAATCTATTAATAGATCCTCTGCTACTGTGACCCCAGCACAAAACTTGTTTCCATTAATAAGCTACGCATGCAGCTGACGCCATTTGAAGTGGCCCAGCCCAGCGTTCATTAACAAACCAATAATAAAATAAGACTGCTCAACCTCAAAAACTAATCGCCTTGTGAGGCATTTATCTATTGTACCGTTGGCTCTATCGCCTCAATGAATTTGCTTTAGTGCAATTTATATTTAAATAGGTTAACGAAACAATTGAAATTGTAGTTATTAGCATTATTTGCAATAAAATTTGTATTTTGGTAGTTAATGAATTTGACTAATTGAAATTTATAGAAGTTGTATGGGATAATATTACTATGTCTAAATGTGTAAAAGCTCTTGGATGTATCCAAAAGAAACTGTCATGTACATCAGGACGGAGGTTGTGACCCCTATTACAACCACCACAGTAAAAACTAGGGAAAATACAATAAGATACCTAACAATAACATAGCTGGATCACCAAGTTTACATTTGATATACGGCATTAAGGCCCTTCCCAGTTCCAATTAAGAATATTGAAAATATATGAAAAGTCTATATTTCAATGTATTTCAATTCCAATTATTATGGAACATATCTAACATACCAAATAGAATTAGCTGAAAGAAATAATCTCAAGCATGTTATCTCAGGTTGTACTTTCACATAGCATATATATTTTGTGTATTTGCAGATACGTACATAAGTGGATACACACATAATGTTGACTCATGTCGTGTTTTCATATAGCATATACGCTTTGTGTGTTGGCAGTTAGGTACACCCGTGCATAATAGCGAATTGGAAATTTCATATGAAGTATACTCAAATACTAGGCTCCCATTATCTCTGGAGCATGATGCTACAGAATGGTCATAAACACAATGCCCAATAGGATGTTTTAAGCATTGACAACACATGTACAAGACAATCTTACATTGTCGAATACTTTTTCATTTCTGTTAATACATGCCTGTAGATCAAGGGGATAGAAAAGTGGAGAGGCATAGGAGCTGGAGGGATGAAAGAAGGTAGGGGTGATATTATGGTGTATCAGATGAAAGGTCAAGTAAGGGTAAAAGGGACAGAGGCAAAGGGATGGGGAAAGTGGAAGATTGTTGTTCATGGAAGTTGAAGATATTGTCGTGGAACATGAGGGGAACGAATGACCTGAAGAGCTCTCATCAACCCATCAATAAGATGGCAGGTGTATTTTGTAGATAATCCTCTACTGATGTAGTTTCTACAGAAATTTTTCTTTTTTGATGGTGGTGTTGGGGCATGTTTGCACGCACCTTAACTATTACATTACCTCCCAACAGCACAGATGCAGGGCAACTCTACTGACCAAGCTTATGCAGAGGAGAAGAAATTAACTAATATCTGAACCTAAAACCTTATGGTTCTCCACCCACTTTATTGACCACTAGGCCACACCCTTGATGTAGTTCTACCCTTTTATATACCTCTTTTAGCTTTTTTCAAATATAAATAAAATTAGTTACCTTATAAAAAAAACATGTGTCAGAGAACAATTTGCTTACAGTTTTCAAGTCATGAAACAATGGTTTCAAATGGAGATGGACTAACTATATAAAGGAGGACCAAACATTTATGAATATTATGCGTATGAAAAATCCTTCATATATATACTCATATACAGACATGATATACATTGATATCTGTCATATCTCATAAGCAAGGGTACATCACATCCATGGATCCTTATTTTCCTTTGATGAAGACATTCATGGATCTTTCGGATGTGAGACAACAAAAATCATTATAAATTAGAATAAATTTGTGTATCAATACACGCATGCAGTCCATTAACATTTTATTTCCAGCTAAAACATACAGAAAAGTTATGAAGATACCTTCTCTTTTAAAGCTTCTGTCACAGCAACACGAGCTTTGAAACGAGGCATTCCTTCAAAGTCTGAACCAGCGTCGCTATTTATCTTCCCATCATCAGTAAAAATATTTATGTGTTCAAGATTGTGACGCCGTCCAACCTCAAAATCATTTGGATCATGGGCTGGAGTTATCTGCCAGGACATTCAAAGAATGGTCCATAAGGAATGATGGAGATGCGACAATTATTTCTCCAAATTCAGAACATAATGATATAGAATACCTTAACAGCACCAGTCCCAAAGTTCATATCTACAAGTATTTCATCACAAATTATTGGAAGCTTTCTTCCACTGAATGGATGAATAGCAAATTTCCCATGAAGGTGACTGTATCTTTTGTCTTCAGGATGAATGGCTATTGCAGTATCACCAAGCATAGTTTCAATTCTGGTGGTCGCCACAACAATTTCACCAAGATCATCTTCTAAGGGGTAAGCAAATGAAGTCAGCAACCCGAACTCCACAGGCTCTTCATATCCAGGAACATTCAGAAGTGTCCTCTCTTTGATGTCAGTATATTCAACCTACAAAAAGCAAGCAATTTTCAACAGTGAATAAGGATGTATCTTCCACAACATCTAAGACTTGATTCAGCATGGCTACATGGCTCACCTCAACATCAGAGATTGCAGTACGCAAGACACAATCCCAATGCACCATACGTGGGGCCCTTGATAGATGATAACAAAAGTTTAATATAGAGACAAAACTAATTCAAGAAACCTGCACACTCAAGAATATGGCTATGTCCTACACATGCACATAATGAGGAGATAAGACAGACAAAAGAAAATAAAGGAGCTGCATACCTGTATATAAGACCTTCATTGGAAAGCCTAACAAATGCTTCAGTTACAGCCCTACACCTTTTCTCATCCATGGTAAAGCACTGACTTCGGAGGACATGTGTTAGAGCACAACAAATAAGAATAGTACAACAACTACTTCAGGACATTCCCAACAGAGAGAAGAAAAAGTAAAAATCTCGATCATACCTCACGAGACCAATCAAGTGACGCACCCAAGCGACGTAATTGCTGCAGTATGGTACCCCCATATTCATTCTTCCAATTCCAGACCTACAAAAACCTTAGCAAGTACAATTAATAAAATGGACCTATGGGTGCAAAGAAATGTTCAAATTAACACTTGGTTTTCTTTATTTAACTCTTCAGCAGACACATTGTTCCAGACTGAGAAGCAGCAACAATTGGAAGGATCTTTTTCGTTTGAAAACCACAATTGGGAGGGATATTTTAGCCATTGAAGTGATTTTTATGGGAATAAGAAACAAATAATCCTAATAAACACAAGACACTAAATAAGGTGTTAGCAATATATACTCACTTCAGCAACAAAGTTCTCCCGACCAACATCATGTCTAGTCAAATTCCTTTCTCGCATGATCTTCTTCTCCACAACCACCTAGATTCACCATCCACAAAGCACAATTAGAAAATAGTACATAAACAGAATAAAAGATCATGTTATTAAAGGTAAAGAAAACTGGATTAACTTTAACACCTTAGCAAATCTTGGAGAAATAATATTGTATTATTAAGGAACACTAAGCTTACTGACCAAAGATATTATCTTATTGTGCTACCTTTTAGCAGCAATTTGTCCGTAACTCTGATTCATCTTGGGAAAAAAAGCAATTTCAACCACCTTCTCTAAGTAACTTGTTTATTCAAGTTGTCGTGATATGAACGAAATTTAAGTAATGATCATTCTATTAGACCATAATGAAAACAAAATTTTTATTTTTTCTTCTCAACGAATATGATGTTGAATTTTTGTGAAATGTAATAGGTGTCTTCTAATTTGTCTAACTTAAGAACAATATTACTATTACTATAATCAATCTTTGTTTTCTGAATATTGACATATGAAGAAACAAGCCTATCTCAAGCAAATTGCATATCATGCTCAAACTGTGAACTCATTTCATTCCAGGCACCAAAGCAAATAGTATATAAATAACATTTTTCATGAGTGACGGCAGTTTGCAGAACCTAAAAAAGAGAGTGCACAGCATCTCCGTATAAGATTTTTTTTTCTAAAAAAAGTATGCTCGTATAAAACAGACACTAATGGATCATTTGGTAGGGTGTATAAGAATAGTATTCAATAGGGTGTATTAAAATAGGAAGAGTACCTTGTATTGTTCATACCATGGTTTATCGGTGGCGGATCCAGGATTTTCTTTAAGAGGGTTCAAAATTTTAAGAAGTAGAAATGCGAACTAACCGAAGGGTACATAAAAAATTATTTTTACCATATAAAAATAGTATAATTTTTCACCGAAGGGGTTCGGATGAACCCCCTGAATAGTATGTGGCTCCGCCACTGTGGTTTACTATGTACAAGAATAGTACCGAATTGGGTGTATAACTAATACATGCATTCGTTATACCAGACCTAAATTTGCAACCAAGCAGTGTACTAAAATTTATTAAATTTGCAACCAAGCATTGTACTAAAGTTTAGTACAAGTACTATTCTTATACACCCTACCTAATACGCCCTACCAAACGACCCTAAGTAACAGAAGTACCATCTCACACAGTTCCACATACTGTGCAAATGATAAAAAGAACATGAACAATGTCTAAAGTCATGATTTGATACGTTTGAAACACAACCTGTGTTGCGATCCCAGCATGATCCATCCCGGGGACCCACAAGGTATTGTATCCAGACATTCTCCGCCAACGAATAATAGTATCCTGGAAACAAAGGTAAAATATAAAATCTATATAAGCAGAAGAACACTTAGAACTAAGCTCAGTGATTCTGAATTTTGATACCTCGATGGCAGCAGTGAGTGCATGTCCTATATGGAGAGCACCAGTCACATTTGGTGGGGGCAAGACCTGCATTTAGACGAAGATGTAAGCAGCTCTGGAGAAAGAAGTCCAAGCTTAGACCAGGAGCACAGTAACAAACAAAACTTCCATTTCAGCTTATTTTCATTCTAAATTATTTACACAATTTACCAAGTGATTGTCCAAATGGAAAAATACCAGTTAAGTTCTTCAATGTAAAACTCTGTATGGAGTTATTTTACTTTTGGGTCTACATGAGCATTTACTGTAAGTAAAACAGTGTGTCCTTGACAACATGTGATTCCATCCTGGCAGCCATTTGGTGGGCAATCCGGACAGAAAGCAACTCCAATAATTTTTTAAAAAACAAAAAATATTTTATACTTGAATCTTATGTTCAAATTTGTTCTTTAGCTTTCTTTTCGAACAAATGGGATGTTATAAATGATTTTGACTGCCATGTATGACTTTATTAGCTCACTGCAGAATCTATGAAATCTAACTATATCTTGCTTTCCCGACTGAAATCACCAGCCACAATTGTTTCTGGTCTTAATAAAATGTCGAAAGAAAAAGAAGGTAACTGAGTTTCCCTCTTAACTGGAATAATAGCATCATCCATTTAAAATCCTAGAGAAATGAGCTATTGAAACAAACGAACTGTCCAAGTACTCCAGGAAAATGAACAACTGAGAAAGGAAAAAGAGAATAGGTCTCCAAACCCACATAATGGCACCACAAGATAAATGAGAAGTTAGATTACCAAAACTGTCCAAGGGTACTCGAGGAAAATGAGCAACTGAAACTTCCCTTCCTTATTTGCAACTACTAAATTGCTTAGGTCCTTTGTGATCCATGAGAAAGAAGGTAGAAATAGGTTTCCAAACCCACATCATGGAACCAAATCAGGTTAAGATAACAAATAGAAAGGTGTAACTGAACAAACTTATTTTCAAACATCCAAGTAAGTAAAAATTGCTAAATGCCTTGAGAACCAACATGTGCTTCTCCTTAAAATATTATCCTAAGAACTCAAAGTATAGATAGTTACATTTGTAGATGAACCCAGCTCCTTATAGATCCTATATGTTCTAGATATTCATTCACACAAAAATCATCAACTAGAACCATATCACAAGAAGTCAGATGATAAACTCACAATCACAAAAGGTGGTTTAGAGCTGTTTGGATCTGCAACAAAGAAATTGGACTTTTCCCACCATGCATACCACCTAGTCAGGTCAGCATAAAGTATCATAATAGTGTGCTAACAAGAGAAATCTTTTTTCTGAATTAATAAATTGGAAAGTAAAGGCAAACCAATTTCAAACTCACGATTTCTCTACAGCAGTGGGATTAAAAGTCTTTGCCATTTCACGAGAGAGTTTCTTCTTCTCGCCCAGAGGTGTTTCTGGATCAACAAAATCCTCAGGGTTCTCCTCTCCACCATCCCTTTTTGAGCTCTTCTTCTTAGCAGTCTTTGACACGTTGGAGCTGGCTTGAGCCTTAATTAATGCAGACGAACCAAGTCAGATAAGCTTGGAAAGAGCATAAATTATCTTAAGAGTAACAAGAAATTTTATAACTTCATCATTGTTCAGAAGTGCTGGACGTATTGGTAGTGGTAACGAGAGTTTGGCAATTCCTTTTCCACAATCAATATATCACAAACAGCAGAACAGAGATAGCTAAGAGCCATTCTACCAAGACATGCATTTATGAGGTACAGAAGTATCAAACATAATTAAGATAAATAAACAGAGTAGTTTTACCAGTTTTGCTGCTTCCGCTTTTTGTGCAGCCTTGAGTTTTTTCAGCTCTTTCTCTCTAGCCTGGCAATCAATAAACACAAAAGGACCATTTAGAATATTTTGAATCAATCGATCAACTGTGTCAATCCTAAGTTAGTATCCAGATACTTGAATATCAGTGAGTGTTGTTTAAACGCCAAAAATAGTCTCGTATGGCAATGGTTCACTGTGAGGACTCATTCATCCAAACAGAACCAAAAAAAAAGTAGTATTCAGACCTTTTCTTCCTTCTTCTTTTTCTTCTCCAGCTCTTCAAGTGTCAATTGCTTACCTTCTGATGCTGCTGCTGCCGCAGCCTATCAAATACTCAAAGTCAATCAAAAGCAAGCTCAATACAGGAAAATCAAAATGTGCATCACAAAAACTACCTCCGGTTTGCAATTTTTCACTGTCTCGTGTGATTTATCCTCCGAATCAGCCTATAATCAGCTCAATTCATTAACATAACGAAATGCAGAAAGTTCAATTTTCAGAAACGAAATCAATGAGTATAAGAAAAAAGCTCACCATATTATCGGATTTAGAAGAGAAAATACGACGTCGGAGATAAGAATAGCTCGTCGGAAATGGCCGCCGGCGGCCGATGTAGGTGGCCGACTGAGCAAGTGAACACTGGGATGCTTTGATAAGTACCCTAAGGCAAGCCGTTATGAAGTTTAGATGAAGTTCCCAAAAAAAGTCTGCGTCAAAAAAATGCGATTATATATTCTTTATAAATTCCGCCCAATATTTTGGGCTTGATGGTGAGC
Source organism: Solanum aculeatissimum (assembly GCA_038996855.1). Lineage (NCBI taxonomy): Eukaryota > Viridiplantae > Streptophyta > Magnoliopsida > Solanales > Solanaceae > Solanum > Solanum aculeatissimum. The sequence goes on from JBCEWC010002536.1 coordinate 13,869, forward strand.
CCAATATGGCTTAATAATTAGCCCAAATTGGATGCTTCGTAGAGGCCCTTAACAAAAGGGAAAATTACATATATACAGTAAAAATTACTATATATGTATATATAGTAAAAAAGTAAAAAGTTAAAAAAAAAGTAGTCCATATTTTATTTACATAAAAAATAGTCTCAAATTAGCGAATCTATACATGATTATTTAATGTAGTTATAAAAAGTATACACTATTATACAATGTATATTACTTATACATGAGCTATACACTAAATATACATTATGATACACAAATATACACTGACTATAAATGTCTATACAACGAGGGATGAATGTCCAAAATTATAACAAATAGTCAAAGGTCGGATGACTACTTTTCATAATTGAAAAAAAGTAGGCTATTTTTTTTTTTTGTAGAATTGGACTATGAAGCCATCTCTTCTATTTTTATTTTTATTTTTATTTTTAAATACTATAATATGTTAATTTAAACCTTGAGATCCACACACTTACATAAAACTAACAAAAATTGATAAAAATACCTTTCAAGCTCCTTGTAGAAGTTTTTTATTGACAAAAATGCAGTTGAAAGAGTTGACCATAAAAAGTTTATTAGTTTTTTGTTATACTTTATATGAAAAATGATAATTATTGATTTTTTTTTTAATTTTACATTTTTCTAATATTTGAATTAAAGTCATTTATCTTTTATTAAGCAAGCAAATAAGTCATATATAATTTTACAACTTATAACTTAATTATTGAGATTATCAAATTGAATATCATGTATAACATTTATGGCTAATTTCAACCTCAAAATAGATTAATATTATACTTTAAATCGATAGTAAAGCGAATAAAATAATAAACGAAAGATGAAAAATAAATAATTTTTTCCTATTTGATAAGATATTATTATTTAGATGATAATCATAGCGAAAACAATAACAAATAATTATAAGAAGTATAAAAAACAAGAGAAAGAGAAAAAAAAACTAATATCACTGATAAGGACACTAGACAATATGACTGACTATCTATTAATCTTCTAATTGACGTAATATTCACTCATAGTAGCTAGACAGACCGTTCTGAAAACGGAGGACCCTAAGAAACTCAGAAAGAAAAAAACCAATATAGGAACTATAATCCTAATTTTCGACTTTCATATCCTCCTGTTTAAGTCACATTTTCGATAAGCTACAAAGTGTTTCAACCCTATCTACTATCTAATCGCTTTTGTTATGTACTTTTTTTCCATCTACGACTATCTCCATTCAAACTCACCATAGTCAATCTCTCAAATAATATGACAATCGAAGCAAAGAAAACAACAAATAATTATAAGAAGTATAAAAAACAAGAGAAGGAAAAAATAAACAAACAAACTAGCATCACCAATAACGAAAACTAGACAATATGACCGACTATCTACTAACCTTCTATCCTAATTATTCGACTTTCATATCCTCCTATTTAAGTCATGTTTTCGATAAGCTACAAAGTGTTTACGCCCTATCTAATCATCTTTGTTACGTACTTTTTTTCCATCTATGACTATTTCCACTCAAATTCACCATAGTCAATCTCTCAAATTATATGACAATCGAAGCAAAGAAAACAACAAATAATTATAAGAAGTATAAAAACAAGAGAAGGAAAAAAAAACAAACTAATTAACATCACCAATAACAAAAACTAGACAATATGACCGACTATCTACTAACCTTCTATCTTAATTATTCGACTTTCACATCCTCCTATTTAAGTCATGTTTTCGATAAGCTACAAAGTGTTTCTGCCCTTTCTAATCATCTTTGTTACGTACTTTTTTCCCATCTATGACTATTTCTACTCAAATTCACCGTAGTCAATCTCTCAAATTATATGGCAATCGAAGCAAAGAAAACAACAAATAATTATAAGAAGTATAAGAAAAAAACAAACTAACTAACATCATCAATAACAAAAACTAGACAATATGACCGACTATCTACTAACCTTCTATCCTAATTATTCGACTTTCATATCCTCCTATTTATGTCACGTTTTCGATAAGCTACAAAGTGTTTTAGCCCTATCTAATCACCTTTGTTACATACATTTTTTTCATCTACGACTATCTCCACCTCAAACTCACCATAGTCAATCTCTCAAATAATATGACAACCGAAGCAAAAAAATAATAATAATAATTATAAGAAGTATAAAAAACAAGAGAAGGAAAGGAAAAAAAAAACAATATCACCAATATCAGAAACTAGACAATATGACCGACTATCTACTAACCTTCTATCCTAATTATTCGACTTTCATATTCTCCTGTTTAAATCACGTTTTCAATAAGCTACAAAGTGTTTGAACCCTATCTAATCACCTTTGTTACGTACTTTTTTTCCATCTACAACTATTTCCACTCAAACTCACCATAATCAATCTCTCAAATAATATGACAATCGAAGCAAAGAAAACAAAAAAACAAACTAATATCACCAATTACGGAAACTAGACAATATGATCAACTATCTACTAACCTTCTATCCTAATTATTCGACTTTCATATCCTCCTGTTTAAGTCACGTTTTAGATAAGCTATAAAGTGTTTCAACCCTATCTAATCACTTTTTCTCAGTACTTTAGCTGACCTCTCAAATCTTCTCAATAAGATATCCTTTATATATTCAAACTATTTCAGTCTCACTCTTTTCGTCTCGTCCACCAAACAAAGTAGATTATACTAATCTTTAACAAATTAACACACTAAATTAGTAAATTCTTTTTTTTTTAAATTTTAAATTAAAAAAAATTAAAAAGTTATTTTGGATTTAAAAAATAAATAAAAAAGAAGCCATTAACTCCTATAAAAGAATCCAAACCGCTATGTGAATTCATCTTGCCTTGAGCACACAAAATTACTCTTTTATTTTCTCTCTCTTTACGTGTTTGTCTTTTCTTTATCTAAATTATCTCTATAAATATTAATCCTAAAAATTAATTATAAATTAAATTTTTTCGTCTCAATCAACCGATCATCCACAAGCAAAAGCTACCGTTTTCTTCACCGGCAAAAAAATTTCCGGTAATTCATCGATCATCGGTATAGTTTTATGTTATTGTTTCTATCAAGTTCATCTCCTTTGTTTGTTTTTTGCTATATTTAATGTATTTTTTTCGGTTTTATTTGGTTGATCGATTGAAAAATTATTGGGTTTGAGTTGATTTTTTCATCCGATCGTTTGTTTTCTATCTAATTTACGTGCTTCTGCGGTTGTTTTGTTGCTTTTTTTGTGAATTTTTGTTGGGTTTTAGGCTTTTGTTTGGTTGCGATTTTGTAAGAACAAAAAAAAAATCGTCATTTCTGAGCTGATCTTCTGACCGATCGTGTTTTTTTTGGTTAAATGTTGTTTTTACAGATTTTGCATGAATAAATTGTTTTGTGTTTTTTTGTTCTACTTATTATCTGAGGATTTTTTTTTTCAACTTTCAGTTTTCTATTTTGATTGTAAGTTATTTTTTTTTTTCAAATTATATAGATACATACTGGGAACTTGATATAATCAACAAGAAAATAAATTTTTTTGGGCTATTTACTCCATGGATTAAGGAAAAAAAAATCATTTTTGGGCATTGGAATGAAATGGGTCAATGAATATTGAGGATTCATGTGACGAATGCCGTCGTATCCCAGTTTGGAACTGAAACATAGTTGTAGTTATTCATAGGACACTATCCTCCCCAGATCTTACAAGTGTAATCACACTGAGTATGTTTGTTGTTGTAAAGAAAATTGAATATTTGATGCCCCAATTTGGTAAGCAGCTACATTAACTAGAGATCTTTTAAATGTGGAAATCTTACTGTCCAGGAAAGCTATATGTTGCACATAAGAGTTCCTGAAAGCATTAATTATTTATTAAGAAGGGAAGGAGGGAGAGAGTGTGGATAAGAGAGAAATTGGTTGGTCTTTTACACTCATGTGAAGTATTCATGGCTTAGTTTTGTTTGGTATGATGGGAAGAGAAGTAAAAGTGATATCGTTTTCTCTTTTATGGGAAGTTTGAAGTTGCACTTCCCCTCTTCACTTTCTTCCTTGCTAAATCACTGAAAAATCCTTATTTGGCTGTTTTTACCTCCATTCCTGCAAACCTCTTTGTTTCACCCAAGTATATATAGTGAGTAATTTGACTTGAACCTCCTCATAATTCTTCCAAGCTAATAGTAAAATCCATATACATATACGTTCGAGTATATATGTGTGTGTGTGCGTGGATGCGCACATGCATCGCGCATGCGTGTCACTTCCTTTTCTAATTATTGTTTATTGTCTTAGTTCCATTTCCTTATATATGTCCTCCATTAGGGTGGAATCTCAAATTAAGTCTAAGAGGAACATTGACATCTAGCCACTCATGGTGGCAGTCGGTATAATCTAGTAATACCTCTGAGTTATTTATATCGTGTAGGGTTAGGATGGTTTTTCCCCAAATTTGACAGTGTCTAGCATTTAAATGACCAGCATAAATTCCTTTTCTCAAAGATAGGTGGCCAGTGTATTATAACAGTTAGGGAGTTAAATACACCTATGGAGTCTAGGGACCTATCAAAGATGAGATTTTTGATGGATCCATGAATATAAAGGTCTCAGTGTGAATCTTTTCTAATAAAAGAGGATTCAGTCTCATAGTGATACAATTTTTTTGGATAAGAATTTACACCTTGTCCATGAATTTTAAGTCAAATACAAATGGAGCTTGAGAATCAGTTTTATACCATTCTATCATGAGCTATGCCATTGATTGCAGATTCCATTGTTCTGAAATTTATTTTATCTATGCAGTTTGAGTTCCTTTAGATATGCATGTTGATAGTTGGTATTGTGTTTTGCAAGGATACGAGAAAATCATAAATTGTGATTCTGAGGACTTAGTTGCAAATAGTATTACAGTGGTCCCTAAATCAAGATTTTGTTTACGCCATTGATATGTATTATTGATTCAAAATTTGTCCAACACAAGTGAAACATGTTTTATTTGCGACAGTATACCATACAGCCGCAGAGTTAAAGACCTTGCAAGGACTGAAGACAATACTTTTCCCTGCTGACCAGATTTGAGTGAGACTCTCTTGTTCACGTAAGCATATCTTTCTTTTAAACGTAAATTTTCAAATTGTTAGCTATCTATCGTTCAATGAATTTAGGTGGAGCATCTGCCTGCATTGTGTAGCTTTGAGATGTCAGGAGTTCTCTTGTTATCGGCCAATAGCCCTCCTTGGATCAGAGGAGAATATGATGCCACATATTATGATATGTCAATGTTATTCTTCAAAATTCCTGATACATTTCCTCCTTATTAACAGCTGTTCTGATACATATTTGAACACTTCCAAATATAAAGTAAGGAAATAACATTGATCAGTCCCTTTATTCTACTCAGTGATACATCTTAGCACTGAGCCGTCTGTATTTGCTTGTATTACATTTTCAGTTTTTTGGGCACTATGTAAAGTTACTTCCCTTGGACTATTTCGAGAACTTGAAAAGCATTTAGTTTTATTCCATTAACTTCTTTATTTGAGCAATGTTTATATTGTTTGCTCTTTTTTCTAAATGATCTTTTTTCTTGTTTGTGACCCTGTTCAGCATTTTTTGTCTCATTTTTTAATGATACTTGGGATTGTATGCATTGGGATATGAACTTGCAGAAATAGGAGGAATTAACTTAAATGACTCTATGCAAACATTTATCCGAAGCCATGTGACAGTGGCTTTATATTAGCAAATATCTATCTCCCATCTTTGTGCTATTCACCCACTTTGTAATCTCTATTTTGTCCTTAGGCGCTGAGTCCCTAGAATCTATGTGCTAGCATTTCTCTATATTACCTTTCAGAGTATCTAGGTTTAGATGGTTTTTCGTATGCAGGCTAGGGAGGCTGGCGGCTTGTTATTGTCAGATGAAGGATATTGCCCTAGATTCATAAGAATGGGTTTCCTGGCTAAATAGTTCAGACTAGGGCTTTGTTGGAGTTGATTTGAGCTTAATATTGGGCATGTTGATCGAATGTCATTTGGCATTTCTTGTATTGTCACGACATAAGTTGATGTGAGGGCTTGGGATGAGGACAGATTACGAGTACAGGTGAGGGGTTTTGGTACCTACCTATCTCAGTCCAGCCATATCTTTATCTATAATACTTACTTTGAGGAACAATTTCCTCATGTTACATTGTTCTTTTTGTTTCCAGCTTTTGCTCTAGCATCTTCCTGTTCTTCCTTTCTTTTTTCAATCTCAGCCCGGATTTCTTATTACCGTCTCAGATAATTAGGATGGGTCATAATTATATTTCTGATTCTTCTCATCTTTATCACTGAAAAATAATCTGGGAGCTCCTGCAGGGTATTTATATGGTGGATAGCTAGCTAGCTTTGCTAATGTATAGAACCTCAATCACAAATGATGCTGCAAGCAACTTTTTGGTCAATCTGGCAGGTTATGAAGAGATCTCATTCTTATGGTGTTCTTATCAAGATTGATTAGACTGAGCTGCTGTTACTGCAGTCTCTTGCCCATCAACCTTTGAGTGTGAAGAGCTCATAGGAAATAGGTTCTGCTATTGTTGCAGAATTAATGACCTTCTGATTAAAGATGCTTCTCTGATGGGGTGAGGAGTTGTGGAAAACCTGAAGTTCTATTCACACGCTGCCACTTATTGGGGGGGTGAGGGGTTGTTGAAAAACTGAAGTTCATTTTACTGGCTGCCACTAACTGGGGGGTGAGCATTTCTGGAAAACCTTAAGTTCATTCTACAGGTTGCAACTAACTTTCTGATTAGTCGTGGGACTCCTTTGCACTTTGACAACTGCTGGTAGTATGAGGCCACTTTCTCTTGGAAAGACTGTTTTGCTTATGCATTTTTTGACTGATGATAGGAGATGAGGTTCTTGCTGACCATGGTTCTTCCGAAGCACATTTTTGACAATTTATGTTACTTCCTCTGGAATGGTGGATCTGTTGGTAGTGACATGGGGGTGGATATGTGCCATCTTGATCTGCTGCTTCTCTGTGCACACTTTGAATTGTTTGCTGGTGAATAGAACTGAATGGGGCATAGTTTGAGTGTGTTGCAACTTTATTACAATATCCCTCCTAAGGTTCAGAGTAGAGGTTCTGAGCAGATACTATAGTGCTCACTAGATGCAACATTCTCTCTCTTTTCTCACTGACAGCTGGTGTTGTCCTGATTCAATTGTGTGCTCGTAATTCCTTTAGTTGAGCCTGTTGAGTTAGTGATCCTGTGCTCCTTTGGAGGCTTAGGTTGTAATCTTACTCTATTGGTGGCTTAGTATGAAATAGAGTGAGAGAGCAATCCTGATTAATAGATTCTCTGAATGGCATCACAATGCAGACCTGAAGTCCAATGGAAGGTACATTTTCTTAGTTGTGCCACTAACGATGTCGCACATTGATGCTAGTATATTGTTAAGTGTGCTGCAACTCCTTAAAACGCTTAGTCATAATGTTGCTTGGTCTACCCAATATTGGAGGACAACTATCATAGTTGGTTGAGATGAATGAGAAAACATGTGTATTACCAGTTAGCCTCTGTATTTATGGTGAGCTCCCATTGATTAAAAAAAACTCTCTAACTAGTTACACTTCTGTAGCTTGGAGAATTTCTCTGTAGTTCTTTGGGGCTCATTGATATCCCGTACCGTCACTGTTCATCCTTTTGTACTACCCACAATCTTCATGAGGTGTTGCTTCTTATATTTCACATTGCAAGTAGATGCAATGATGGAAGCTTTTACAGCCATTTCACAGTTTTTGCTGCTTCTCACTATTTTGTACTCTCAACATTTCGTACTAAACTCAGTCAAGCACGAAGCTTATCTGGTACTGTTAACAAAATTTATTTCTTTACTTTCTCTCCCTGATGAGATTGTTCTTAGCTTGTCTCATACTATCATTATTCAGTTAGTTTCTGTCTCTTTGACAAGCCAACTTGTTTTGGTGCATTTCATGCAAAAAATAGCAGTTGCTTCTTTCTAAACACTCATGTGTTCTTTTATACCGGTACATCTCATAAAAACATTAATAAGTGCTTCCATAGGTACTCTCATATTCCTCCCCAACCCCTCACTCTTCGACCTGCATTTGTCTGAGTTCTGAACCTTGAAACAGTCATTATCAGAAAGATTGATGGACACAAAAATTGTAGTGGCTTCTTCTTAATGGAACATATTTCAGTGAGACTGCAATGGGATGAGGGAAACCAAATTGGCCATGTCTATTTGGTGGTATGGCTCGTCAAAGGTACTTGTGATGATATGTTTCTCTTTTTAGCATTATTAATGAACTATCTTTAATATTTTGTGTCATCTTGTTGAAACAGCAGGAGTTGCCAAGTGGTTTAGCTTGTGTTCTTGTTTCCTATTCAATTTTGAGTAGTTCAATAGGAATGGTCCTAGATATCCATCCCCAGGATAGATTGTGTAACTTATTCTTTCCATTTTCTAATCTTACTAAGTTAACATTGAATAAGAAATTATCATGACTGCATCAATTTTGGGTAGATTTTGTGCAATAGATGCTTCATTACTATCATTGGCTTGCTTATTGACAATTGGTTCTTTAGGCTCATACATTCAGATAACTTGTTAGCTGTCTATGTTTTGGTTTTTTTTTTTCTGATTGCTCTGGGTTAATCTTGAGCGTGAAAGCAGCATAAAGTTCAATGAGCTTAGAAGTGATTCACATCTCTTTATCCCGAGGACTTCATACTTTAGTATATTGTTTTGAAATGGATAGTACTATATATTTCAATGATGTTGTCTTTATAACAATACTTTCACCATCGACAATAATGCACCTTTTCCCTGTAAAAATTGCCATTTTTTGGGTGGTTCTGGTTTCCATATTGACGTCCAAATGGTCTTACTTCATCCCCTCTAGCAGGATGTATGGTAAGACTTCTTGGAGAATAATTTGGGAAGGTTATCATCCAGACAATCTTATCACCCTAAACATGAAAAAGCTTGTATAGTTGCGAGGAAATCTTTTCACATTGTCAATCTTTAGTATTTTATACTTGTCTAAATGTATGTCTGGTGCCATCTGCCCACCCAACTCATTAAGAATCTCCACAACTACAGCTTCCTTTGCAGTTGTGATTGAAAAGAGATGAGAAAATTCAGTTGGTTAGAATAATACCATCTCACCAAATATCAAGCCAACATTGTACAGTTGCCATTCCTTAAAGAGATTCCTTTAAACTTCATGAAATCCTCTCTTTTTCATGATCTTTTCCTTTATCTTGTTCTAATACGGGTGATTCACCTCTTTGATAACCATCCAAGATGTATGTGTTTATACATTTCATTGATTAGTTCCCTCCATATAGCACTTTGATCAATTTCTATCTCCCATAACCATCCCAAAGGGGCTCAGTTGAACACAATTATTCCCAGATACTAAGGCTTCCATTCCTATCAGAGGGCTCTTCTGTTCGTATAGGGGCTCTGTCTCTCTCCAGCTCTCCCAACTCTCCAGGTGAAATTTCCTATCTCATTCATTTGCTCTCATTAGGCTTTCAGTTTTTTTAAAGGCACCAATTCTAGAATATGAAAATGTAGATAAGAGTTCTTTTCATTAAATACTTCTTCCTCGTCTTGACATGTTTTTCTTTTTCTATCCTTTCAATACTTTCTTGAACTGTAGTAGCCAAAGCTCTCCCTCCTTGAATTTGTGTCCTAGGGGAAGATCCAGGCTGCTTGTAAGGAACTCATTTGCAGCCACCCCTTGATTGTAGTTAGATAAATGTTTATTATGCACCTCCCAAAAGTTTGAATTTTGATTTTGTTGTACCTTTTCTGAGCCAATACACTTGACACAAACTATGTCAAGGTCTTGAACATTGAGCAGATTTATTTCAATTGAGGAACTTAGAATATGAGTAGCATCTGCTTATATTATATCTGATTTTTCAATCTATGGTTTACTGATAGCTTTTATCCTAAAACCATTCAGACATGATTTATTTATTGGTTTTCCTGCGGCTTATTGATCATCTCCATGGCAAAGCAGAAAAGTGATGGGGATAAATGATCTCTGTATCCTTTGTTATTCCTGAAAAAGTTCAAATAAAATTCCATTAACCATTATAGACTATCTGACTATGGAGATGTATAAACAGAAGAGATTCCTCTCGTCATCAAACCCATTCGAAGTTGCTAAAGTAGAATCTATGCTTTAATTTGAAAGATATAATGTAACTGGAACATAACAAAGAAAAGCTTAAGACAGCTAATGTTTGTTGCATAAGTGCTATTGTGAAGGGGATTCAGTTTGTAAGTATTGGTTTTGTGAAAAAATAACTTCTTTCAAGTAGAGTACTCCAAAAAGGAGGAGGTGGATGACATCTTCAACTTGAATATTTGTGTTAGACATGGAAATTGGTTAACTAATAAACCTAATTCATTTGAACTGTAATAATTGTCTTTTAGGTTCTTAATTTTTTCTGCCAATGGGCCAAGAATAACTGTAAGGACAAGAAAGAAAAAAATTCTATCTTGATGCTGATCTAGACCACAATAGTGCAGTTGGAGACCTAGAGCTTCCTTTATTTTCTCTGCCTTTCAAAAATTGTAGAAAATCTATCTTTATCTTTTCAATCATTGCCCCCAGAATTATAGTCCTATCACTTAATAGCCTAACTATGTGCACAGGCGATGGAGGATGATACAAATGGTAGCTAGTATGACAACAACAAGAGGAATTAATTTATTTGAGAAGTAAATATCTACTTGCACTTGGATGCGTTTCTCCATGGAGTACACTGAAAGGGAGCCTTCCCTACAATGTATACGAATTGGGGCTTTACATTATTATTGGATAGATAGCAATTTGTTTCAACATGCAAGTTTTTTTTAAAAGTTATTTTTATATAAAGGAGTAAACCTTTTGCCTAGACAGTTAGCTTGGTTGGACCTCCGTGGCAAAAGAGAAATTCTATATTGTACCTTTATTAATTGCTGAGGTTCCTCTGCGAGGTTTTAGCTTTTGAATTGTGAAAAAGGAGAAGTAAAAGAAAGAAAAAAATGCGTAACAAGTAGTGAGAACAAATATGATGAGATTGAGAAAATTTAAACTAAATAAAGTATATGATTCTTTGTATTCTTAATTATGATAAAATCATGATGAATGTTTCTCACTATTAACCTAGATTTATTTATTTGAGAAAATGACATAATTCCTTGGACTTTCAGCTCAAGGTGGTGAAATAACTTGAATCTATGAATTCCAAAAGAAAAATGCTAAAACAAAATCAACAAGTAAATTATCACTGGAAAGAAAGCGGCATTGGGATCTTTCTTCGGAAAATTGCTGGTGATTATATTGTGAAGGAAAGTGCTTATACATGCACAGAAAGAAATCTATACTCAATTAGCTGCTAGAATCCCTACTTGTCTAGGATTGGATGTATTTTTGTTTCTTTGTACTTTGCCACATTGTACAGAGCTCCAAATACATACTTAGTGCTGTTTTAAATAAAATCCTCATGATTTTCCCCCAAAAAATAAAATTTATACTCAATTACTGCAAATAGGTGCAGTGACGTCAACTTGTAAGACATCATTAGTGCTGCTTGAATTGGCATTGCCAGAGTAATAAAAAAAGTTGTGGGAACAATGTTCTAAGGAGCGATACCAAATTTTAGTTTCATGAAGAAAAAGAAAGGTGGCAATATTTGGATGGATAGTGACGCATGAAGCATGTTTAACATAAGATAAGCTTCAGTGTTGAGGATTTACTCTGTGCAGCAGATGTTTTCTATGTGAACAATCCCCTGAATTAGTCATCTATTTCTTCACTGCCGCCCAATATATCAGATATGAGCTTGTTTCTAGACATAGTTGATGTTTTTTGGGTTATGCACAGAACCTGAAGCAGTTATTAAACTGCTGGCAGTGACAGCACAAGTATAGACATAGCTGGGGAAGATGATTCATTTATGCATTATATGCTTCGAGTCTCCTTGCTGTCTTAGGTCTTGGCTCCATCTTACAAGTTCTTAATTGCACTAGTGTATGTCACAAGTACGCCTTTAGCCTTGAAGCACCTCCATAGAACCTCTCTCAGGACTTTGTCGTATGCTTGGTTGATGAACACCTTGTGTAAGTGCCTCTTCTTCTCCTTATACTATTCCCCCATCCAAACAAGATGAAAGACTTCTATAGTTGAACTTTTTGGCATGAATTTGAATTGGTTCTCGGTAATAGGGATGCCTTTCCGCATCTTCATTTCAACCACCCTCTCCCAAACTTGTTGCTTAGGAGCTTGATACTTCTATAGTAGTTGAAATTATGAATGTCACCCTTATTTCTTGTACACCAAGAGCATTATACTCCACCTCTATTCTTTGGATATTTTTGCCATCTTAAAAATGACGTTGAACAACTTAGTCAACCACTTCATATCTTCTATGCCTATGCTCTTCTAAAGTTCTACTGGGATCTCGTTTGGCTCGGTCTCTCTTCCTTTATGCATCCTTCAAATCACACTCTCAACATTTTCAATCTTTATACACCATTACACCTACAATACCGACAATCGCGCACCTCTTAGAATGCTCCAAATCTCTCGGCATAATGCCTCATTCTTGCCTCTTTGTTCCAGAGTTCATGTAAATATGACTATCACGTCCATCTAATGAGTACCTTGTCAACAAGTACTTTGCCGTCCTTATCCTGGGTGCACTTTACTTGGCCCCGCTGGTCCTCCTCTCTGACGCCTTGTTTAGCCTATACATTTTTTATTCTACTTTTGTTCTCTAGTTCTATGTACAAACGTTTAAAAGAAATTGTTTGTCTTCGTAACCACTAAGCTTACCTCCTTCGCCATTTTATATCTTTCCGTATGCGTCCGCTTTTCTTCCTTATCCTTACTCTCCACCAACTTCACCTACACCACTTTTGGTTTTTCATGTTGTCAAAGAGTTGAACAATGATTTTTTCGTGTTGGTTTTTCATGTTGTCAAAGAGTTGAAAATAGCTGGCGAGTCCCTAATCGAGTTGATCAGGTCATGTAGGAACAAGGTTCAAGTCTACCGGTCTCCTTCTTTGCTTCCACTTTATGTTGGACGCCCTCCTTTCCCCACCATTCCCCTCAATGCCCTCTAAAGCTACCTTTCAAGACCGACATCACCTCTTTAGTTGCTTTCGTGATGCAACTAGTTGTCCTATCCCACATATTGTTCGCATACCCACCAATCCCATACCCCTATCGCCAATAACTTCTCCGTCATCTCTTGAGCACAGGCCATTGTGATCCTTGACAGGTCATACACAACCCTCTTCTTTTTCCTCTTGATCTCTAAATCCATCACCAAGAGATATGTTGGGTAGTAAGATTCTCACATGGAATAACCTTGCTGTGTTTACAAAGACTTCTAACACGTTTCCTAATGAGAAAGTAACCAATTTGGATCTTACCCACGGTACTACGGAAGGTTTACCCAATATTCCTCCTCCGGAAAACTTGAATTGGCTACCACCAACCAAAAGCTTTAGCGTAATCCAAAAGTGTGATGACGACTCCATTTTTATCCCCGAAACCAAAATCTCCATGTACATTGTCATAACGCCTCGGGGTTGACCTGATGTGTCCATTGAAGTCTCCTTCTACGAAAAGCTTTCAGTGAGCGGTATACCTCTCACCTTCTCGTGCCAATAACAATGTATTTCATGACATTTACCTGGATGTATTCAACGCATAACAATGTATTTCTCTTGACTTTTAACAACAACATACCTAGTATATTCCCACAAGCTGGGTCGAGGGTGGGTGGGGCGTCCAGACTTTATCCCTACCTTAGTGGGGTAGAAAGGCTTTTTAACATAAACTATCAAAAGGAAAAAAGTGATTGTAACATATAGCAGCAGTTATCTGCATTAGCTTGGCCATATTAAAGTAGTTTATGTCTTGTGCCCATTAAACGTGTGACTAATCGTACATGCGTATACATAAGTTCAACATCTCTGTGAAATCTTGGCTTTCAGTGCAAGAATTCTGTTTCATCTAGATGTCTGATCTTGATATATATTTATACCTTTAACCAAACAAAGTATAAATTTAATCCAAAACTTAATCCTAGGATGCCCCACTTATCCCATTAATCTTGATGTTATTTTATCTCACCTCCCAACTGAGATTGAATTAGTCAAAGGATTATATTACCAGGACTACAGTACCAGGATAACTTAGTCTGTGAACCAAACAAGCTCACATTTGACTAATCCTGCATGCTGATATGGAAGTTTCACATCTCTGTGAGATGTAGTTGTGGTTTTCAGTAAAAGAATTCTGCCACATCTAGATGTCTTATCTTTGATTACTTTATTTGAAGGAGCTTGACGATTTTAGATCAGGCCTTTCTGTTATGTTGTGAAATCCCAAGCTTATTCCCTGACGTAATTTCTTTTGATAACATTTTTTTCTCTGTTGACTTGTATCTGTTATCAGTAAGTGCACGTTTTGGCCACAAAAACGAAAAAATACTCACTTTATTTGGAATTTTCAACGTTGGAGTTGGAGTTGTGCTTGACATACTTTTTGCAACGAATATTTAGAATTTGAATTATTTTTCTTTTTAAAATGAAATATGATTTAAGTGAGGTTATTTTATATAAATAGAAAATTTTAGGATAAATTTGAAAAATAAAAATTTATAAAAGTGAAAAAAGTAGAAGCAGGGTACAACTTCAAATTGTACTTGAAATTTTTATGGCCAAATGCTGAATTTCAAATGAAGTGAAAAAAAATTCGGAAAAAAGTGAAATTTTCATGGCAAAACAGGTCCCAAGTTTCTGCAGGAAGATATCTTTGAGCAGGTTTGTAGAAATCGAAGTCTGAAGTTTATTTGACGAGAAATGATATAGAATTTGTGTTGGTGTTCTAAAGATAAGGGAGATCAACAATACTTTTCCAATATGTTACTTTGTGTATCAAAACAAAAGGGGAAAGAGAGGGAGGGAGAGAATTTGTGTCGGTCTTTGATGTGTTCTTTTTGTTGTGTATAGCTGAATCGTCAAATTATTGGTCACTGAGAAATTGTTTATATTTCTTATTCTGTATAAAGGAAAAAAATGACGAGGTGACTCCTGTAATTTGAACGCAGGTTTCTTTTTGCGGAGAGATAAATTTATTGTCGACGTTCACGTACAATGGGGCACAGAAATTCATTCAACATGTCTCAGATATTTGGGACAGAAGATGATCAGAGATGGAATGTTCCAGAGCAGGCACCTTTGCCTTTCGGTAACGACTGATATTCCTTTTAAGTGTACAGATATCATTTTAACAAAAAGCTTGACCAATCTTTTGTCTTATTAAGTTTAGTATGGAATTAGTCTATTAGTAAATCTATCACATTCCTTGGAGCTGCAACTTCATCACATGCCATTAGCCCTCTCCATCTATAAGCATACCATGATTGTTCCGTTTCATTCTTTCCCTTCCTTTGGTTATTGACATGTAATACCCGTAAACTTGTTAAGTTACAGAGATGATCCTATCATCACATTAGTGCTAAAAGTATTAAATCATTGAATACTCTGTTTTTTTAAAAGATAAAGAATCCATGTGGCGAGATGATGTGCCCTTCTGGTGCTTCATGATTGATGTCTCCTGTAGGTAAATGGAATTAATACTGTCCCATGTAAATTCTACCTGCATATATTACCAGTGGATGGCCTTTGGGCTAGACTTGTTTTACTGAGAAGATCAGAGTTTGTCTTTTGATTAAAGGAGCTGACCTTGACTAAACATGGAAATACCAATTTGACAGGATAACTCTTTTGGAAGTGCTGAGGGGTAGTGGACAAAATGCCTTCTGGCTGTATAAGTTGGAAATATACCTTTGTTGACCATTTATATGTTGTGAAATAGGGAGGACATAATAAACAGTAAAGAACATTCTCATGTCAATGTCTCTTTTTCAATGCAGCAAGGGCTGGTATTCCAGAAAGCAATAATATTGTTTACCCAGTGGACAGTATGTCAATTGACGGGGCACACCATTCTTCTCAGGGGCATGCCTCCAGGCCAAGTGGATATTCTTCCTCGAATCCAAATATGGAAATTCCACATTGTCTGACACAGGTTCAAGGTCCTCTTCATGATCCTTTTCTACATTCAGGTACTGGAGGCTTTCATATGATCCATGAGAATTATCCACATCAAGCGTCTTCATCAGCCCATGGCGGCCAGGCATATCATGGGGTGGATGGTGGTCTTGTTGACCTCACAATGGGCAGTGGGAGAGGGCCGTACAAACGAAAGAGTCCTGGTATACCTGCAGGTGGCGAAAGTGGTAGTACGAGCAGATACTTCGATGCTGGCAGTTCATCTGATCTCCCTTGCGACTCTTGGCAGGAGAAACAAAATCCAGACTCCCATTACACAACTTGGGGTTTACATCCTAGTTACAGAGGTAATAGTCTGTCTATTGGAGGTGAAGGTTCTCAGAGGAATGTAAGAAGCAGAGCTGCATTTGAGATGCAAAATAATGTTGGAAGGGCTCATATAACAAGTACTCCACATCACTCTAACAGCAGCAGAACTTCCACTGACTATTGTAGTTCAGTGAATTATCTAGCTCCAAGTTCAAATACTTCAGCAAGGGAATGGAACCATACTGTCATGCCCTCTGCAACTTCCCATGGGAGGAACTTCGCTCCTGGTTAGTTTCTTGAATTATCTTGTTATCCTTTGCCGTGTTTCGATTTTAATAGTAATGTTTTGTAAACTGCAGATGCAAGCTTCATTTGTTATGATATGAACCACTATGATATGGTTACCGGCAATATCTCTACCTCTCTGGAGATGGGGAATTACCACAATGATTTCACTGCCAACAGAAATTCCCTTCCTCAACATTTGCCTAGCAACTTGCCATCTTCGAGGGGAGTCCGAAGTAGCTACAGTCAAAGATCTTCCCCTAGTTTCAGGACTTCGTCAAGCTATTTGCGCCACGGGCATGTTGGTACTTCAGATGATGCATCACAGTTGTTTGCTGAAGGTTACTCTTCAAGACATTCACGACCATTGTCTACTCTAGGACTGCGTAGTAGTGACCGAAATGGGAGAACTAGGGTATCTAGTGATAGGTACAGATCATTGGCTGGTGAGGCAGGTTTCCGTGAGCAACTTGCGTCTGAGGTGTGTATGCTCATCTTTTATACAAGAAATTGGCATGTCTCCTTTTGAGGGGCTTAGATCCTTTGTAGGTTCTCTATAACAAAAACACCATCTTTTGCATCACGGATGCATCTGGTTTTCTTGCATCATGCCACATTAATATTCCAGTCCTTGGTTTTTCTTTTCCTCTTTTGAAAAAATAACCTTTCTGCTTTCATGCCACAAGAATGTCCCAGTCTTAATTTTGCTTTACATGTGTGTTTACATATTGGTGTAAATCCTTTTTGATGTAAATCATAGATGCTGCCTGGTGTATTTTGTGTGTTTGTTTAATCAGCCAATGTAGGAAAAATGTGCTTCATTTTGAAAGATTAACTGGGAATATGCGTGCACACATATTTATGATATGTAGGGTTGTGTTGTCTGTTTGACTTGTTATCTGTCTTATATCCAGTAAGTCTTGATGAAATTCATTCGGGACTCCTTAATTTTGTTCTTCAATTTTCCTTACTCATAATTTAGTGGATCTATTTTGCCTTCTTCTAATGACACTTGTGCATTCCAATCTTGCTTAATGGGAAATACAAATAGTGGTAGATGGTGACTTGGCTTTTAGTATGATATTTTAGTTAATATTTTCTTCTCTTATCTGAACATATCACCTTCAAGACGAGTTGAATGTGAAACTTTGGGGGTTCTTTCAGGGTGTTATTATTCCAGAGCGCTCTACTTATTACGGATCCAGAAGCGTGTTTGATCAGCATAGGGACATGAGACTTGACATTGATGACATGGGCTATGAGGTAAGTTCTGAAACTCTACTTGCACCTTTGTCTTGCTTTCTGTTTTCCACTCGCAGCCATCTGCTCAGCTCCGATACTTTGACTCGACCAGGAACTTCTCGCTCTGGGAGAAAGAATTGGCCATGTCAATACTGGCTTATCGGAGGAACTGATTTCAAAGTGCATGACTGAGTCAATTTATTGTTCCTCAGACCAAATTCACGAGGAAGGAAATTGTGTCATCTGTTTGGTGAGTATTCTTATCTTGTTAGAAATGTGCATGTCAAATATTAGATATAACGACTTCAAGCACTGTGGATCCTTCCTTACAGTTTTTGCGATGAGTTTTAAGTCTCTATACACCAATAGCATGTAAAATATTTACATAACCATTGTCCTATATTAGGTAGTTGGAAGTAAACATCATCTCTAACCTGTTAAAAATGGTGATTTAACATGCAACTTAAAAAGTCTTTCATCATTACCACTTTGTGCGAGTTCACTCGTTGAGACTAGACTCTACATCGAGCAGTTTTTATCATTCTATTACTTTGTATCGAACTTTTGCTTTTATTGCGAGTAAGAAAGAACGATTGAATCCTAACAAATGGATTTCTTATGCCTCTGCGTTTGACAGGAAGAGTATGTGAACATGGATGACGTCGGGACATTGAAATCATGCAGCCATGATTTTCATGTGGGGTGCATAAGAAGATGGCTGTCGATGAAGAATGTGTGCCCAATCTGCAAGAAAACTGCTTTGGACAACGACGATATGAAAGAAAAATAATTTATTTAGTTAGTTAAATGACCTTTTGGGCATTGAACTTGTTGTAAATATGTATTTAGAACATTTCTCAAATGGGGGAAGAAACTAGTTATCACCTCAAAAATTTGTACAGAAAATGTTTTCTTGTTATCTGTCATTTCTTTGAAATGTGTAAAGGATCTTATTATCTCTCTTCTCTTTTTAGTTTTCTCTCTGAAAAAATCGAAGCGCAAGGTTGGTTTGATCTGGTTTTGAAGTTTATCGATTCGACTTATCAGTTATTTGCTAAATTGTTATAGAATCATTAAGATATTAGTTTATTGGTTATTGATTGTTATTGGTTCGATTATCAATTTAATCGTTAAGATTTGATATAAAATTTTCTTTATTGAAAATTGCTGAAACAAGGTGACAAATTAAACGAATCATACACATGAGTTGACACATTGTATAATAAATTGGAGTTTGAAGTAGTAAAAAAAAGTGTGAAATTCTCAAGGACTTTATATACCTAATGGTGCAAATATAATTATTTAATTTATTATTAGGTAATCGGTTAACTCATTAAGAAAAAACCTAAAATCGTTAAGAACAAATAACCCAATAGTAAAAAAAATTCAAACCATTATTGAAACTGCCAAATCAATAATCCATCATCAATAAAATTTTTTGATTCGGATTATTAATTTTGGTTCGATTTTGTGAAAGTCTAGCGAGTCTGAACTAAATAATTTATGTCTCGCCTTGGGTACATTTAAAAGTGAACGGAGGGAATAAATGTTACTCCCTTCGTTTTATTTTACTTGATTGTTATATCAAAAATAGATATTTTATTTTACTTTATTCATTTTAACAATTAGCAATTCAAGAGAATTTTATTACTATCTCTAGTTTAATATAAGTGAATGGTTGAGACTTTTTTTATATTTTAAAATAAGTGATTTTTTTCAAAGTTCAAGATTGTATTATTATTATTTTTTTTGCAGATATACCCTTCTTTTTAACGAGGTTTTTAGCTATTTTATATTTTTTAAGAGATAAATTCTGTTACTTACAGAAATATTTTATGATTTCATATTAAATTATAATAAAAATTTACCCCTTTGATTTATGTCCTTAAATATATTTAAGGAATGTACCACACCTAGTAATTAATAATCAAATTTAGAATTTTAAAATATTATTAATATAATTAGTTTGGTAAAATATATCTGTTATATGAAAAAATGACTTGTTTTCGAAAATTCGATTAATTACTTAATTAATTCAAGTAACAACCGAATTTACGAAATTTACAGAGTCGCCACTTAATTTTTAAAGATAAAATTAAGAAAACTAAATTAAT
>JBCEWC010002537.1:0-33945 GCA_038996855.1 Solanum aculeatissimum
TATGATGGCTTGATCGAGGACTTTCGGGTTCTCCTTCGCCATGTCACATCTAGGCCCCCTATCCGGGTCGTGACACCAATATTATTTTTTTCTACTAATATAGAAGAGCGAGTTAAGGACTGATATCAACATGCTTGTTTGGAAGGGTATTATCAACATCCTTTTCTAGGCTTATCTCTCACCACGTGCTTATTGTCATTATAAACATTTTAATAGACACGTAGCTGACTTCAATTTTATGCAATTTAAAATCCTCTACATCTTCTGAGGGAGTCTGTCTTCTTTCTTCAAAACCAAAACTTTTACCTAGCAACAAGAAAAGATAAGCATCTTTTGAGGAGTCTCTCTTCTTAATTTCTTCAACTTTTTGAGTTGTTGGCGGGTGTGTTGAAAACATAGCAACAAGAAAAGGCAAGCATATTCTTATTTATCCCCAAATGTTAGGTTTTCTTCTGGTTTGTATATGCATAAAACAGTATGTAAGGGCCGCCTACGTGATACTCTCACATAGTTTAATTTTTTTAAATTATTTTAATATTTTAAAAATCAATTAAATAGTCCAACAGAAGTTTAAAAAATCAAAAGACGTCAACCCTTCGAAAAAGTCACAACCCTTCAAAAAAGACATAATCTTTCAAAAAAGTCATGACCCTTTGAAAAAGTCACAACCACTCAAAAAAATCACAACTCTTCGAAAAAGTCACAATTTTTTGAAAAGGTCACAACCCTTTGCAAAAGTCACAACTCTTCAAAAAAATCACACTTTTTCGTAAAAATCGCAACTCCTTGAAAAAGTCACAATCTCTTGTAAAAGTCACAACTATTCGAAAAAGTTACACTTTTTTGTAAAAATCACAACTACTTAGAAAAGTCACAACCTTTCGAAAAAGTCACAATCTTTAAATGTGATAAATTATCTGTTTTTAATATAATATAATATAATTAAATAAATAAAAGTCACAATTCATAACACTTCGAAAAAAGTCAGAGCTTCTCAAAAAAGTCACAACTCCTTGAAAAAATCGTAATCCTTCAATTAATCTATTTAGAAAAGTCACAATCCTTCGGGGAAGTCACAACCCATCGGAAAAATCACAACCCTTCAAAAAAGTCACAACTCTTCGAAAAAGTCATAATTTTTTTAAAAAGTTACAACCATTTGTAAAAGTCACAATCATTCGAAAAAGGCACAACTCTCCGAAAAAGTCACAACTCATTGAAAAAGTCACAACCATTCGAAAAAGTAATTTTTTCGTAAAATTCACAACTCCCTGAAAAAGACACAGCCTTTTGAAAAAGTCACAATCTTTCAATGTAAAAAATTATTCGCTTTCAATATAATATAAATATAAAATATAAACTAAATAGACTTTACGTTGGGGTATTATAGTAACCTCTTTAGAAAAGTCTTAACCCTTCAAAAAAGTCACAACTCTTTGAAAAAGTCACAATCCTTCGGAAAATATCAGAACCCTTTGAAAAAGTCACAATCCTTCGAAAAAGTCACAACCATTCGGAAAATATCAGAACCCTTCGAAAAAGTCACAGTCCTTCAGAAAAGTCACAACTCCTTGAAAGAATCAGTATCTTTCGAAAAAGTCATAATCCTTCTATCACATCCCAAAACACCCCCTAGATGTGACTGGCACCCGCCAATACTATCTGTCGGGAGAACCAAACATCTATACACGCATCCAAATTATCAAAGTACAAAGATACAATATGTGCAACACCAAACATTATCACTACTCAGTAAAATAAAATAATTATTAAATCAATATCACATAGAAACTTTATGAAAAGAAATAGTCACTTAACAAAATATTTTTAGCCCAAATTCCACAATAAGATCATGAAACATCTAATATAGCGACATGAGTTCAATTGTCGGGCATGCAAACCTCAAGAAAAAAAACATAAGCTATACTAGATAGAGCTGAAATAGTAGCCTCCACGAAAAATGCAAAGGCTCACCTCACTAACAAAGTCCATGGGAACGAACTCGTCAACCACAAGTCTCACCCTCTGCAATAGTATCTGCATTGACACGCAAGTAAGGAGTGAGCTGTATATAAATATAACTCAGTAAGATCCTCGACTCACTACTTTAATACCCCTGGAACAAGAGTAACAAAATACATCTGCATAACGGATATACACAAAAATATATTTCATAATAAGCTCAATAAGTTCAAAGAAATGTTTAAAAGGGTCACTACATGTCTCAAATTCAATCCACATTCAAAACTTGTCATAAACGGATGCGAGAGAGATCAACCTATCACCTCGACAAGTCCATGGCAGCATGTATAATGCTTTAAAATTATATTACAACTGCATGTACAAAGCCCCTAACACATTACGGCAGCATGAGTATGCCCCTAACATATTACGACAGCTATGCATGCCCCTAGTAACCACATCACGATAATAAAGAAGGCATCCAACATCACACCACACATACCTTATAAAAATATTCAATATTCTTCTCAAAATGACATATCTAGGGCTAATTAAGGAACACCAACTCTGTCAAGCACATGTTTGTCCCAACACATGCACCAAATAGAGAAAAGTATATTTTTCAAAGCTTATTTGAAAAGCAAGCACTAAAGCTTAAAGTCTCACTTACCTTACTAATGACAATATCCACAACCTTGCACGCGTAGAACACCCACCAAAATAGCCCCTACTTGCCTCAATCTATGAAAAAAAATTTATTATTGATATCAATTATCTTGACCAAACTCAAGTCTCAATATCCCCATATCCTCAATTTTAGGGTTAAACCCTAATACCCAATACCTTAGACTATAAATTAAAGTAAAAGGTATTCTTATTCTCCTTGTTAAAACTTAATTGATGAAAATTCTGGTAATTATGTTTTTAACTAACAAGAGCACACAACAACAAGAAAATACCTGCACTTTATCACCCAAAATAGTAGTGCAAAGATCAAGCTAATTCTGTGTATGAACTTCTCTTAATCACCTTGATGTTGTGTGTTTTTTTCCCAAAGAAAAGAATGAAAGAAGAAGAAAAAGGGACTGCTGCAAATTGTTTTCTCTGTCGTGCAGCAGGGCTTTTAAAAAAAAGGTTTTGTTGGTTTTATTATATTTATTATTATTATTATTATTATTATTATTATTTATTATTCTTTAATAAAAATCATTGGTTAAAATTACCCATTAGCCCTTCATTAAAAGAAAAAAGGTTATAGGTTATTACAAGAACAGTAGGCTGGAGTCAAATTGGTGGTGTCCCGTGGTTGTTCGAGCTTCAGAGTTGTAAGTTGATTCTAGAATAGAGCTTCTTAGAAAATTCATCTACAAATTAAGGTCAAAGTAAGTCATGGAGTTTTAAGCTCGTGATTGTCCTATGAAATCTCTATTGGGCATGCTTGATGGTTGCTGTGTTAGTAAATTTGAGTTGGTGTTGTGGGGCTATTGTTATTAGTTTTGTTATTCTTGGTGGTTGTGTTGTTTGTGGGTGGAGTTAGTGTTATGGGGTCATATCTAGGTGGTTTTTGTGATCGCTTGTCACCTACTGGCTTTGTAAATCTTAGACTTATGTAGTTGGGCTTGGTGCCATCTAGTCTTTAACAAGGTGGTTATCTTCGAGAGCAGAGGGGGTCCAAAAGCATTGTGTTAGCTTAAGTAATTTCTAGGTAGAGGGCATGATTTTGGATTTTTGTCATAAGGTAGGTTTCTTGTACTGAGTATTGTTGTTCCCTGATCTTCAGGTTTTATGTATGATTCTTTCAAGGCTGGTTTTTTGGAGTTCGTTAGATGACATTCAGTCTGCATTGGAATTCTTCAGAATAGATTCAATCTGTATTTGGTTTTTGTTTGTCATTTATTTCGTTACTTTTATTGTCTTTATAAATTTTCATTTATTGTTCATGTTAGTCGTTGTTTCATATCTAGTATTTTCTACTTTTGGAGACGATATTTTTGAGATGAGGGTCTTTTGGATACAACCTCTCTATCTCTATGAGGTAATGGTAAGGTCTGCATATATTTTACCCTTTCCAGACCCCACTTGTAGAATTCCACTGGGTATGTTATTGTTGTTATAGATAAGGATCGAAATGTTGCTTCTACTTTGTTTGATGGTGAGTTAGGAACAAATCTATAGCCCTACCTATGTTATGTTTAGACGCATGTTGGGATATTGTCTACAGAGTGTATGTTGTCATTCCTTTTTGGATAAAGCTTGATTCCTTCCTCTTTTGATGATGAATTGGGACCCATTCCCTATCCCCTTATAGATAGTGATAGGCTTTCATTTCCTTACACATGCTTATTGATATGCTAAGATGGCTTGACTGAGATCCTTTGAGATTCCGATCGCAGTGTCACACCTAGGGCCTAGCTTGAGTCATGACAATACTAGAATAAGATAGGGCCAGGTAGAGTACTTCTATGAAAATTGAGAACAACGGCCTCCTGAATTTTGATGAGAGTAGTCCATGCTATCAGGTCGAGACCTCTTGGTCTAGCACTCTCCTTAAACTTTTCCACTTCAACTTGTTGAGCATGGACCATTAAATGGGAGATGTCCATTTCTTTGATTAATATAGCCATCCTACACTCCTTTACCACAGTTTCAGAAACACGAGAGACAAATTTACTCATGCAGTCCCTAGAGTCGGCCACCATAGATAAAGCATGTTTTGAGAGTTGACTGAATTTCAGGGTGTATTCTTTCAGATTCGTATTGCCTTTAAAATGAGAAACACTACATTTATAAAATTAGGCACACAAATACTATAATCACAAAAAAAAAAAAAAAACTTACCAAAATCAAGAGCACAAACATAAGAAATAAATTGGTCCAAAACTTAAGAAAGAAAGTCAAAACTTAATAACAAATACGAAAATAGTGAAATCCATACTAATAATAATAAAAAATTAATTCTCAAAATTTAATATATTCAGAAATGAAAGTGCATAACTGAAATTGTTTCTTAAAACTCAGAAAAATGAGAACTACAAAAAAAATTACATTCAAATAAAATCATAGAAAAAACATTTACTAAATCTAAAATAAATAAAATCTAGACATTCAAAATTACAATACCGAAAAGAATAAAAATTCATCCCAAAAAAAAAGTAAAAGAAAAGAAGAGGACTCTTTGAAGACTACTCCTCTCTCTTTGAACAATATTGTAGAAAATAAGTAGCAAGAAAGAGAGAGATAGGAAAGGGAAAAAATTGGAATGCATCTATCTTCAATCTTTAACGAGAGATGACGAGTGTTAAAAATGACCATTAAACAATCTATATTTACAAAAGTACCCCTGAATGATAAAAAATGTTTATTTTTTAAATAGCAAAAATAAAAATAATAAATCGAATTAATACATAAATTTAGAGCAATTTTATTTCAAATAATAAATAATACGAGTAAAACAACATTCAAAATATGTTATGGATCAGATAATTTAAATAATATTACCTCCGTCCCATATTATAAGAGCATCTTTCTACAAATATTTGTCCCATATTATATGGGCACTTACTAAATTAGGATAGAATTAATTATTTTTTTCCATTTACCCTCATCATTAATTAGTGCATTAATAATTTTTTCTAATTTAATTTAATGTACATTCATATAATGTAGGGTAAAATGGTAAAATCTACTAATGTATTAATGATTTCTTAATAATCGTGTAAAATGGAAAGTGTCTTATAATATGGGACGGAGGTAGTATTTAATTAGATTTTATAACATTAAAAAATACTTTTTTTATTTTTAATGGTATAAATTTATATTTTTATATTTATTTAATATGAGTGAAAATCCACATACATTATATTTCCTTCATTTAAAAAATAAAGAACTAATTTAACTTGATATGAAATTTAAGAAAATAAAGAAGATTTTCTTTTATCTTGTGGTGTTATATTAAAGTTATGTCTAATATATTAAAATGTTCTTTAATTTTGTGGTCTTAAACATACAACATAAAAAATTAAAATAAAAGTATTGACAAAAAAAAAAGAAAGGAAAGAGAACATTATTTTAATGGAGTAGGGTCTAAAATGCCTTTCAACTATTTGAATTGGTACGAAATTACCCTCCATACCTTTCGACCCCTAAATATCTCTGACATCAATCTTTTGGTCCAAAAAAACCCTTGTACCAATTTTTTGGTTAAAAAAATACTCTTATGTCTAACAACCCACACTTATAAGGTGGATGGAGGACAATATTGTGCCAAATATCATAGTTCAATAAAATTTTAGGCCTTCGTTAACATAATATGAAATAACTTAATATGTGGTCTCGTATGATTGACCTGATTTTGCGATCTATAATAAATTAAAAATAAAAAGAAGGGGCTTAGTCGTCTACTTTCTACACTTATCCCCCCCAAATCCTACCTCCTCTCCTTTTCACTTTTTTTTTGTTGAATCTATTTTAAAAAAATCAACTTAAACAAGGAAGAAAACAAGAGAAAAATAATGATGATATTCATATAGAATTAATTAGTTAAAAAATGATTTAATTAAGCAGCTATGTACATATATAACATTTTTCTTTTGTGTGTATCCAAAATTCAAAATAAAAAGAATGATAATAATATTTTCTCATACATCTAACCCGATCCCACCATAATAATAATATAGATTAAAAGAATATGAACAAGAAAGTTTATTTCAAATTTGAGTCCCTGATATCTTAATTAAGGATAAGAGATTAAAAAAGGAATAAACAGACGGAAAGAAGAAGACAATTGGATAATTAATAGATAATTTTATATTAATAATAATTTTAATTTTTTTAATAATTTTAATTTTTTTAATAATTTCAAAAAAAGATAATTTTATATTAATAAAAAATAAAAAAAATTTAGTGAGCAGGACGAATATCCATTTTAGTTGGATCCCGAATTATGAGTCAGATTAATAAATGGAGGGTTGATTTAATGTAGGCTAATAGAAAGATATTATGAAATTAATGAATTTTTTAATATTATTTTCAAGCGTATCAGGTTAAAATATGAATCATATGTGGTTTTAATAATTTATTTGAGAGGGATTTAAATTTAGACCAATATGATTAGGTAATATAATAAATAAACAACAACAACAAAATACTCAATGGAATTCCACAAGTGGAGTCTGGGGAGGGTAAAAATGTACGCAAACCTTACCACTACCTCATAGAGGTAGAGAGGTTGTTTTCGGGGAACCCTCGTCTCAAAAACCATAAGCAGAATAAACTAGATACGAAAACAAGAAAAGGAAGGAAAAGCAAGGAAGAATTACTAATAACGAAAACAATGATAGAAGGTAAATACAATAAGTTCAACAAATATAAGATAGATAATGACACCATAGGATAATAAAGACCGGACTAAACCTACTAATCTATCTCTACTAGTCTGCTAATATGCGTCGTTCACTCTTTTCTATCTAAGGTCATGTCCTTAGTGAGATCAAGTATCTCCATATCTTTTCTGATCACTTCCCCCCAATACTTCTTCGGTCTACCTCTACTCCTCCGTGTAGCCCCTAAATCCAACCTCTCGCACCTTCTAACAGGAGCGTCGGTACTTCTCCTCTGCACATGCCCAAACCATCACAGTCTTGCTTCCCTCATCTTGTCAGTCACAAGGGTCACCTTTAACTTCTCTCAAATGGTTTCATTCCTAATCTTATCACTCCTGATATGTCCACACATCCATCTCAACATCCTCATCTCTGTGACCTGCATCTTCTGAACATGTGAGTTTTTGATTGGCTAACACTCCACCCCATACAATAGTAATGGTCTAACCATCATCCTGTAAAACTTACCTTTAAGTTTAGGTGATATCTTCTTATCATACAATACTCCAGAGGCAAGTCTCCATTTCTTCCATGTTGCCCTAATACGATGTGTGACATCACCATCGATATCGCCACTACTTTGGATGATAGACCCAAGATATTTAAAATTTTCTCTCTTGGGAATAAAAGTCTCACATCACTGTCTGCTTTATCCCCCTCGATACTGAATTTGCACTCCAAGTATTCTGTTTTGGTCCTACTCAATTTGAAACCTTTGGATTCCAAAACATGTCTCCAAACCTCCAATCTATCATTAATTTTAGTCCGAAGCTCATCAATAAAAACTATGTCATCCACAAATAGCATACACCATGGAACTTCCTCTTGAATAGACTGTGTCAGCTCATCCATCACTAAGGCAAAAAGAAAAGGGCTCAACACAGATCCTTGATAAAGTCCCATCTCAACAAGAAAATACTCTAAGTCTCCTCCCACCGTTCTTACCCGAGTTTTGGCTCTATCATACATGTCCTTAATCACTCTAATATACGTCATTGGAACACCTTTCACCTCTATACACCTCTATAAAACATCCCTCGGGACTTTGTCATACACCTTCTCAAGATTAATGAACACCATATGAAGGTCCTTCTTTCTTTCCCTATATTTCTTCACTAATTTTCGAACAAGATGAATTGCTTCAATAGTTGACTGCCCTGACATGAATCCAAATTGATTCTCTAAAATAAACACTCCTTTCTCACCCTCATCTCCACGACTCTCTCCTAGACCTTCATCGTGTGGCTTAAAACCTTGATACCCTGTAATTGTTACACTTTTAAATATCGCCCTTGTTCTTGTACAGTGGAACCATTATACTTCTCCTCCATTTATCGGGCATCTTGGCAGTCTTTATGATAGCGTTGAACAGTCTAGTCAGCCACTCTATACCATCCTTAACCATTCTGTACCATCCTTGGTCATACTCTTTCAGAAATCTAACAGAATCTCATCGGGTCCTCTCTTCATCCTACTAATAGCACATCTAACCTCCTCAACTCTGAAATTCCTGCAGTAACCAAAATCTCGATGACTATCGAAGTGGGTCAGCTCACCCAACTCAATATCTCTATCCCCTTTTTTGTTTATGAAAATAAGCTTGCCACCTTAGATTTATGGAAGTCTCATCCACTGACATCTCACCCTCCTCATCTTTGATGCACTTCACTTGGTCCAAGTCACGAGCTTTCCTTTCTCGCACTTTTGCTAGCTTATACAATCTCTTGTCCCAGCCTTTCTCACTTAACTCCACATATAGGTGCTCAAACGTTGTTGTCTTAGCACTTGCCACCGCCATCTTTACTTCTGTCTTTATCCTCTTATAGATATCCTTAAGCCTTCGCTTTTCATCCTCATCCCTACACTCCAACCACTTCGTATAAGCAATCTTCTTAGCTTTCACTTTGCCTTGAACTTCGCCATTCCACTACCAATCACCTTGACGTTTGCCAAAGGTCCCTCTCAAAATCCCTAGTACCTCGGTAGCTACTTTTCTAATGTAATCAGCAGTAGTGTCCCATATACCGCTACTACTTCAAGCCTCTACACTACTCAACTTTTCTTTCATCTCTCGAGCTAGGGAAGGAGTCAAGTCTCCCCATCTAATCCTTGGTTGGACATAAGTAACCTTTTTCTTCTTTTCTCTCTTAATCTCTAAATCCATCACTAGAAGCCTATGTTGAGTGGAAATGCTTTCACTTGGAATAACCTTGCAATTCTTACAGAGGCTTCTATCGCCCTTCAGAGAAGTAGGTAATCAATCTGAGTCTTAACTACCGTACTACGAAAGGTAACCAAGTGATTTTTTCCTCTTCGGAAAACATAAGTTAGCAATAAGTAACTCAAAGGCTTCGGCAAAATCTAAGAAAGACGTCCCACCTCCATTTCTCTCCCAAAAACTAAAGCCACCATGAACATCTTCAAACCTGCTAGAGGTTGCCCCGATATGCCCATTAAAGTCTCCCCCAATGTAGATTTTTCTGTCTTTGGTATACCTCTCACAACCTCGTCCAACTCTTCCCAGAAAGCATTTTTTGATTTCCTCATCCAAGCCCACTTGAGGTGCATAGGCACTAACTACATTCACTACATGCCTACCAACCACAAGTTTAATAGATATCATCCTATCATTAATCCTTCTAACATCAACCACATATTCCCTAAGGTCCTCATCTACTAGGATACCTACTCCATTTCTATCCCTAAAACCACCCGAGTACCATAACTTAAACCCGTCTACGTCTCGAGCTTTGGTACCTACCCATCTGGTCTCCTGAACACACACTATATTATTTGTTTCCACTTAAGACTCTTCACTAACTCTATAGATTCCCCTGTAAGTGATCCTATATTCCACGACCCTACCCTTAACTTAAATAAACCCATGCCCCTCTTACCACCCCTACCCCTTACCCCCGACGCCGACCGACGACATGACCCTAATCCACCATTAGATCCTAACGCCACTAAACTAAGAGCTAACAACTCACTGAGCTACTAAGATCAAGAAGATACAATCTATAGAAAAGTATACAACCCAACAATACAAAACAGTAAAAATATAAGGAATACTACTAATCAAACAGTCAGGTACAAAATTAAGACGAATAAACGGGTAAAGGCAACACAATTTGATATGTCAGCTCAGAAAGTAGAAATGGTAAATATAGAAATATTTGATAAATCTAGGAATATATGATAAAAATCAACACAACAAGCAAGAGACAACAACACAAATATGTAGAGGGCAAGAAATAAAAGGCAAGTAAAAAGATACAATTGATTAAAATACGAAATAACAAGAGATTTGAAGACATCACCTGGTATACAATTCTGGTCGCTGGAATGATTTGGAATTGGGGTTTTGTTTTGACCTCGATTGATTGAACGAAGGGGAGCAATAACTCAATGTCGCCGAAGAAAGAGATCGAGATTGAAAGAAACCCTCAAAACTGTCATCTGTACACCGCTTTCCACCCTTCTCCACCAACCACCGTCGTAACCTGAAAATGAAGAAACTTCCACTGTTTTGTAATTTTCTTGATAAAATTTCAAGAACCCACCCCAGTAAAGAGACGATGAGGAACTGATCCAGATTATTAAAATCTCCGTAAGAACTTTTGCTCTTGGAATTGGGGGTAAAGAAGAAAGAGAGAGAGATCTAATTCTCGTGCTCAGCTAAATCAAAGCCCAAAACTTTCTGATTCTTGAAAACCAGAAAATGTAAAAGAAGAAGATAGAATAGAAATTGTAGATAATCTTTACACAGAATCACAAAACCCTACAAATTTGCGATCAATTTTTCTTCGGGTTCAAGCTAATTTGAGACCCAATTTTTTTTTCCATCCAATTCATAGGCAGAACAAATACTCAGATTTAATCTTGTAGTAATCAAAACCAAGAAACACAACTATGCTCTGTCTTGGGAGGAACTGATGAACTTGAAAGAATTGTTAAAAATAAAGACAAATATGAGCCAGGTTAATATTGAAGTTATTTTTGAGCCAAAAAGATCAGGTATTTGGAGGCGGAAAAGCTGGATGAAGGATAATTTTGTACTAATTCAAATAGTTGAGGGTATTTTAGGTCCATTCTTTTATTTAAAATAGACATATTTTTTTTTTTTGTTGCAAAACACGAATGGAGTATAAATATTTTCTTTCTATATGTGAAGAATTGTGAGGAAGACTCACACAGGTACTACACTACTTGGTTGCGTCTCTCCTCGAGGCATGCACCGCCTTTGAATTCTTGTTTCAAACTGAGAGGAAGAGGAAGAGGAAGAGGAAGAGAAGAAGAAGAGAAAGAGAAAGAGAAAGAGAAAGAGAAAGAGAAAGAGGAAGAGGAAAAACTAAGCGGCGTTTCGGAACTGGATCCACTAATGGAGTTCCTCTTATTCTCCGGCAAAAGTGCTTTTCTTCTTCCCGTACTCTTTTGCGCCTCTCTGTTTCTTTCAACTACTCACGTTGGTGCTCTACAAGGTTACTCAATTTCCTCAATTCTGTCTCTCTCTTTTAAATTTATCTCTTTCAATCTATTTTATTACTTTCTCCTTTACATATTCTTCTCCTGTAGTCTATATTTGAATTTGGGCATCCCAATTGTGTTTCTTGTGTTTATTTATGAAAAGTCCTTTGACAAATTTAGATACTCAGAAATACTTCAACTCAGAAGGTTCAAAGTAGCACTGAAAATAATAGTCATAGTCTGTTTTATTGAGAAGCGGAACTGGCAAACAGTTTTTTTTTCCTATTCTCTTGGTCTCTGCTTAGAGTGTAGAGACTGAAACCTTCTCTATATTTAGGGTACGGTGAAAGAGTTCATGAGATATATTTGTTCACTTTCTCCGAGATTGTATTCTTTTGTGGCCTTCTCACATCCTTAAGAGTCATCTCCTACGAGTATCTCTGAAGTGTAGAAATTTGGACTTGGGTCTTGACTTGATTACCTGAACAGTATTGGAAGGACTGGCTGTTGTGCACATTTATTGTGTAATTATCAATGAAATTTGAATTACTATGTGTTTTAGTGGTTGAATACCTTTGTAGTATCAACAGGTCTGTTGAGGAGATAACTAGAGGTGCCTAACTTGTTAAGCTCACAAGTGTCAAGTTTACGTATTGTATGTTGAAGGTCACAAAAAGTTTTTCTTTACCTGCCACCATACTCGTCATTTCATTAAGTGTAGGCTCCTTGTTAGGAATCTCTGTTACTCCTTCGCGAACCTTGTATCTGCACAAGAATCCTTACAAAGAGGAGGACAAACAAGAAGGTTAGAATGGTTTTGTGGTGACTCTCTTACTTCACTCCACACATCCTCTTCTTTCTTCATTCTTGAGTTGTCACGATTCCCTCCCCTGCTCCTCTCAATCTTTCGTCTCTCATCTTTATGGGATTTGGAATAAGTGCCCAAAATTTCCCGATGAAGATTAGGAAAAGTAGGTGGAAAGAGAAGTTTTTCCCTTTTTGTCTACTACATACTTGTACCATTCCTGCTCATATAAATCGCTTGTCAGGAGTCTTAAAAAAACCTTAGGGATAGAATGAGTTTTGGTTTAATTAACGGACTTCGATCAAATGGTTAGCAACGAAGTCAAATGAGAAAAGCTCCAAAGAAATTGGCTCGAAAGAAATATAGACACAAAATAAACTAGATCAACACAAGTAGGATTAATACTCGATATAATCTAGCTAAAGAGCTCTAAAGAAAATGGCAAGAAAACAGTAAATTAGTGAAACCATGTGCCTTGTAGTATCCATGTCAGCTTCTTCTGGGTCCATCTCCTTCACATGTGAAACCATGTGCCTTGTAGTATCCATGTGATTTTTGAGCACTGAAGTACTGGGAACAACTGTCTTTCGTTTGTCCACTGGATAAAAATTTGAATTTTTATCCATAAGTCTCTCTTCTGTCTCTATCGATTGCTTACTAGAGCTAGCAATAGCTTTCCCTTTCTCACTCATCGTACTGACTTCTCTATCTAGGGCCCATCTTCTTACTTATTCTTGTATCTCGCCGGAGCTTCGATCCAGACCGGAAGTGTAAAAATAAGATCACCATCGCTGATCTCAACGCTGGAAGGGATTTTCTCTCTTGGGCCCGTAACTCGAAGTTGAGCCTATCTCAGATGGTTCTTCAGTTGCGTTTCTTCCTCCGGCTCAAGCCACCCACCACATAGGTCTCCGATTTGCTTCATCACCTTATCGTTCCAAAGCTGTAGGGGGAGTCCTAGAATCCGAACCCAGAACTAGTCAAAGATGGTATCAGCATGGAAGGTTTCGGCTGTTGGCTTCCACCATTCTAAGAGTAGAGGTTGATTCTTCCGTCTCCAGTTGTCGAGAAGAATGTGCTCTGCATCTCGTCTCGATTGAAACTCGAAAAGGAATTGGGTTCCATTCATGTCATAGATCTGCTGATTATGAACACCTTTCTAGGTGTGCTGAGCCCAATTTCTTACTTCAGTTCTGGTGGGTATTTCATCAGAGTCGGGGAATTTGCCAACTGGACTTCTACTCAGAGGAACCCTGTCACCTCCTGGATATGACGCCAATGTCTGACTTTGTTCTCCATCGCACCATTTCTTCCTTTGTAATATTTTTTTGTAACTTTCCTCTCCCCTGAGTCTCAATGAATTGAGACCTCATTTCTCTGAGTTCGACTCTTGTAGACCGGATTTTTGAGAAATAAAGTTGTGTATTTTAAGGGCCAACTCTCCCCACCCCTCATTAAAATAGTTTTCTGGTAAAATGATCACTGATCTATCATAGCTGTTTACTGAAATAACAGAGATAAACCTACCAAACTAATTGAACTTTAAGCTGCAATAAATGTTGATGAAATATCTTTGCATTTTCCAAGTTTTGAAAGACTTTCCTTTAATGACTGAGGCTTCCCTAAATCTGTTACAAAGCCACATGAGCGTGCCCCTGCTAATCTTCATTCTTCTCATATGAAGCTTTGCACCTCTCCACCCATTCATACCAAATATCAGAAGAAGATATGGTTTCTGTCAGATCGTAGGATTTCCCATCTAATATAAAATAAATCCTGTTATCCATGAAGAGGATAGAAAAAAGAGCTGAGAAAGAAAGACCAAGAAAGAGGGATGGAAGGATTCCGGCAGATTAAGTCCACCGGAATAGGATTCCCTAAAGGTCAGAAGGAGCTTTAGGCCAAAATCTTGGGATTAGTGCCAGGGAGAGAAAAATGTGTGGGATCTGAAAAGCATTACAATGACATCTATAAACTATATATGTGATTTACTCCTTAAAGAATTAGTCAAGTCAACTAAGATGTTACAAAGGCCAATGTTTGCATCTTTAACCTGGGACAAGAACACACTAGAAGATAGCTTTTCTAAAGGTCTAAAGATACTCAAATTTCTGGGGTCAAATAAAAAGCTGCAAACAAGAATAATTTTAATTGCTGTAGGTCTGCATAAAATAGCTTTTTCTTGGGATTGATATCCTTAATAGTTAAACTGAATCAGATGCCGACTCAGATCACTTGGCATAGATTACTATCTTGAGGTTAGCAGCCTATCTTATATTTCTCAACTTAGCATTTTTGTGACGACAGATGTCAAATTGAAAAATCAGATACTGGATGTGACTCCAATTAATTATGTGAGAGACCCTTTGTCAAAAGACGATGTATTATGTGAACGCATACTAATTACCGGTCTATCACGATGGAGGCTTAGCAGTTATTCTAGTGTATATCGAGTTAGTTGGGTCCCATCAGCTGCAACCCCAGATAGATTGCTGGGAAAATTGCACATATGCTTTCACAAGTAAGTAGAGAATACCTCTATTCTCAGGTTTCTCTGACATGATTTAGTCTTTTCCATTGGAGATTTTGACACTCGGGGATTTCTATCTTGCAGGAATTCTTCTCTTGGCTTGTGCCAGTGTGAACATGATGCGTGGACGAATTTACAGAAAGGGCCATGTAACTCTGTCATGTCCCCTTACGAGGATAGAATTCTTGATGTGAAGATTGTTGGTGGTCTTTCTGGTTCTGTTACTGTAACTGTTGAAGAAGGTTGGGCAGATGCATTGTTATGCTGGGATTTTATGGGATCTGTGGAATCTGTTTTCTTCTGTTTCTTGTCTACTGCTTAGTTACCTCCTTTACATGATGTGTAGATTTACAAAGACAGCGTCTGCTGTTTCTTGCTTTTGGGGTAATGCTGCTGCTCATGGCACCTATTGTAAGTAGTTGGGTTCCATTTTACTACAGCAGTTCGATGGCTATTGGAGTTTGTCTTGTCATCATTGTCCTTCTATTCCAGGTAAAATTATTCATCTTTAGCTGTGGAATGGTTTTTCTGCTGTCATCACTTTATGAATGTATCAAAGTAGTTCAGGTCTTTTCCTATTTATATTTTGTGTACATTGAAGCTTGTGTGGGATAACCGTCTTATTTGCTTCAATTTATTACTTTTGCCCGTTCCTATGGGGTCTAGGGCTGGCTGTTTCTGTGTATATGTTGGCCCTTGTGGCCCTTTAGCTCAACTTTTAGCTGCCCGGTTAATACTGTGCCTTTACCAAGCCTAATGAACTTACTGGACCTACAGTTCATGCCAAAGCATGCGAAATGTGATCCTTATTGGTATAGGTGGCTAACCAACATTATCCAATTTTTCAGAAACCTGTGTTTAATTTATGGGTTGTTTCAACTGATGTGGTTCCAATTGAAGCCTCAAATAACCTTTATGGATAGAAAGCTCCTAATCTCTCCAAGATCTTTAGTTTTGTGAAGTCTAGTGTGATCTCAAAGAACAAGGAAATTCTGCAGAAGGGTCTATTAGAAAAGTTATGTCATGAAAACTCACTGGCTCTTATTTGATCCAAAAAACGAAAACAAACTCTCTGGCTCTTAGGTTTCAAGCTTACATGAGGAGAAGCCTTGGCTTCACTTTTGCAGAACTAACAAAAACTTCTTTTTTCGTATGTGGAAAAAGAATATTAGTAGAGCAGAGCTGCTACTTTTCTCCGAGAAAAAACATTAGCGGAGGAGAGTTACTGTAGAAATGTCAACCTTAGGATTTGCCAAAAAGAGACCTTAAGTGGGTCAAATTTGCGGCATTGGTTGCTTTGGTAAGTTAACAAACTTTATTTAGTCATAAATCAGTGACATCTAAAATCTAGTTTTTGTTCTTCCTTTTTTGCTGCCAGTTCATATTCTTCATGTACTGGCTCAGGTTCTTCACAACATGTACCTTTGTAGGCATAGGCCTACTAGAATTTTCCTTAACCTTGTGATACATACGAATTTTCCTTGTACTGTCTTGTTGTCGTTAAGGAGATTGATGAGCTTTTTGATGTTGGCCTATTTTTATTCCTTTTTTTAAAAAATATACCATGGGGCATGTCAGGTGTCATCTTTTTCTTTTTTTAATGGAAAGGGTAACAGTATATTCATCAGCATTAAGGAAATGTTAAAAACTGTATTTGCAGTTCCCTAAACAAAAAAATCTAATAGAGATTCTATAATATCTAATAGAGATTCAGCGTCCTCTACAAGGCTCTCTTTACATCAGAAATAACAAAGGCATTATGCTGTTCATCTTAAGTCTTTGTGTAGAGATATTTTTGTCTTCAAATCACCTTGCATTTCTCTGTTTCGACACAGTCCACCATGTATAAGCCGGGATTGATTTCTACCACTTTCTTGGCTTGCACTACCTCCCATTTTCTTCCTGCATTTCAGCATATCCATAGTGGATCCTGGCAGTCATGCTCAAAAAAAAAAAAAAAAAAAAAGGAGTTGTAATCAACGTCCTGTCACTTTACAATGTAAAAATCTGTTGTCTTCTGCACTCTCCATCAGCAGACTCAGGCCAGACCACTGTCCTCTAGTGGCTCGCCAAATACTTAACTCCATGTGTAGTTGTCACAGATTTGGTGAATCATTTTCCCTGTTGCACATACTTGCTGATCACAACCTTACTCCATAAAGCTTGGTTCTTCACTGTTATATCTTTACAACCATTTCATTAATAGACTCTTGTTATGAGCTCTCAGGTTCTTGATGCCAAGGTCAGCTTCTGCTTGCTAGTGCAAAATGCTTTCCAGTTAACTAAATGGAAGCACCACCTCTTTTCTGCCTTTACAAGCAATGGAAAAGAGACAATATATGTAGGCAAAGTCCAACACCAGAACTAATCTGGATCACTTACCACACAAAGGCAAAAATTGTGCTTTCCATCTAGCCAACCTTCTTCATCCCTCTCTAGTGCACCACTTCATACATAGTCTTATTTTTGGTCTTAATGACAATCCAAGATATGTAGTTGGATGGACTTCTATCTCACAGCCAAGCACCCCTCGATCCCTGCTAAGATCTGTATCTCTGGCACTTTTTCTGCCGGAGTGCACCTACTCTTCCTCCTATTCATATGTAGACCAAATAAGTCTAAAAATTAAAGAGAATTTCTCTTAAGTACCTGAATAGTTCAACATCAGCATCGCACTTTACCAGAGTATCATCATTATACGAAAGATGTGAGCCCATTTTATCAATTGAGTTGAACCTTTTGAGCCCGTTAACTACCAACAACCAACTTTTCAATTTGAGCACATCAAAGATGGTTCTTGGGTTCTGTTTCTTCCTCCATTTCCAGTCAGCCACCACAATTCTCACCAATCTCCTTGATGATTTTCTGGTTCCGTTAATGAAATGGTAGCCCCGAAATTCTGGCTAACAGATTTTGTTAGTCAGAATTCATCCAGAGATTGGTTTTCACCAATTTAATTCTAAGGTGCTTCGTTGGCATCTCCATTCACCAACCAAATATGTTCCGCCATCTTCCTCATCATAAATCAAATAAAAATTTGAAACCATCTATGTCATACACCTGAACTGCATTAGCATCGTTCCTTGTGTTGCAAACCATATAGGCACTTCATTAGAGTTGGAGTTTCATAGTCGCTGATGAATCTTCCAACTATGCATCTACTCAGGAGATCTGATTTTGAAGGATAGGTTGCTCCTACGACTCTGATTGGGTACCCAGTGGACTACATCATCTGCAAGCCATCGATCTTCCATTTCCTTCTAGTCAGCACCTCAATATAAGTTCCTTAAAGACTCTGCTTTTCAGTTGTAATAGGTGTTTTCTCACATGTAATAGATGTTCTTTTAGTAGTGAAGCCTTCCCTTTTTGTTGCCACATCCTTCTAACTTGCATTTGATGGATTCTCTGGCATAATAATAAGACCTTCTTTGTCTCTGTACTGCAACCACACTCAAATAACGCCATAGTTATTGAATCTCTGAGAGAAAAATAACTTGCAAGGTGTGGTCCCTATTTCTCTCTTTTGAGGACATTACCTTGGTTCTCTGACACACTTCGCATTGACTGGCATATCCAAAGGAGAATTTGGCATTGACTGGCATATCCAAAGGAGAATTTGGCATTGACTGGCATATCCAAAGTAGAATCTTCCTGCTGATTGTCGTCCTTGGTATCAAGTTCTTGCTACACTCAAGCCACTCAAATCATATCTCCAAATCAGTTAACACTCAGTTAGATCATATGATTTGCGCCCGAGATAGAATACGTTCTGTTCTCCATACTAAGTACCTTTCAACCAGAGTTTCCTGCAATCGTTGGTGAAAAATGGAAAACACAGCTCCAATGTGAGATCTATCCTTAAAAGAAGAGTCTTCATTTGAAAAAATCGCTGTCCTTACCTAATCGTTTGGAGTTCAACCTTTTAGCTGTGTATATAAACCAGAAGTAGTTATAGATGCAGATGATCCCAATCCAATGGTGACCGAAAGACACCCTTTTTTTTTTTCGGGGGGGGGGGGGGGTTGTTCTATCGACTTTTAGCGCATCTATGTTATCACCTATGATGTGCCATCTATAAAAAGATTTTTCATCAGTTACCATAAAAAGAAGATGCTGTCTAATTTTCCAATTCTAAACATCCCCTCTCCCCCCATACGCCCCACGCACGACCAGGACCTGCAAATGAAAGCCATATTAGATGAAAATTGACTTCCATTTTTGTTGGCCCCATACAATTGTTGATAAGTTAGAAAAGAAAAGGACTACAAGAGGATA
Organism: Solanum aculeatissimum; assembly: GCA_038996855.1. NCBI lineage: Eukaryota > Viridiplantae > Streptophyta > Magnoliopsida > Solanales > Solanaceae > Solanum > Solanum aculeatissimum. Next base: position 19,421 of record JBCEWC010002537.1, read on the forward strand.
CAGACATAGGCATAATCACTTATTAGGAATAACAAACACCTGACAAGAACTAGGATGATATAAGCAAAAAGATTGCATGGATATGATACCACTTATCTAGGATTAGACTTCAACATGTAAATTAGTTGGGTGGTGGGGTGGGGGGGCACAGTTTATGAAAGAAACCTACAACATTGAGCTACAAGATCTTGCAAAGAGCTGTATGTTTGTATCACCTGGATTTATCAGATTGACATTGGAAAGAAAATTAACTAGCTTATACAAGTTTCACCGATAAAAAAAAGCCTTTCTGATTGAGTTTGTCTCAGAGTTTCCTAATAACATTTGGTCTGTTCCATTTGCTTCACTTTACAGGGGATGAAATTGCTGCCAACTGGAAGGAAAAATATATTTTACCTGACTATCTATGGATCAGTGGTTAGATATTTAGTCCAAACAACTCATTTTTCAGCAGTGATAAATTTGCTTGTTCTGATGGTTCTTTAATGATCTTCAATCTGAATCCTATTTCAGCTTGGAGCAGGATCAGTTTTGGTGCATCAATTCTCTATGCTGATAAATTCCATCATCTCAAATTTTGGGCTAGGTGAAGAGTTCCATAATCCTGTATGTTCTCTCTTTGCAATAAATAAGATGTTCATTAAACAGTTGATTGATGTGTTAATCCTTGTATGTTTCCTTTCTTATCTCGTCCTGTTACTGTGTGGCTTATCATCATTGTGGCTGAATTGTTTTAGCTTTGCTTTACTGCTTTTTGATCCTAAGCCTCTAAAGTCCATGCCAATTTACGTTTTACCTACTAATACCTAGCACAGCAGTTCATTTGTGTTTGAACACCAACAGGTTTATGCTTTGTATTAATCGTTGAACATCTTAATGGACACATGAGTGGGAACTTGAGTTAATTCTAATTTACAAGTATCATGTCAAGACAGCTAGGAATAACATAGTCTGTCTAAATGCATATTTCTAATACATATTGCTAAAGGCTGCTTGGCCTCTTTGTTCATAATGTTGTAAAACCTCAAATGGTTCATGAGTAAATTGATCTATTAAGCTTTCTTAGGTAAATTGGCTAATTAAATTGTTTTTGTAGAGGGCTGGTTGAGGACACCTGGCCCAATATTTATGGTATAATAATTAATGTTTTGAAGTCAAGCTTAGTAAAATTTTGAGTGCAATGTTTTCTTGGTAATTCTAATATTTGAAGTTGAAACTATTATGAGGAAAGAGCATAGTGGATCTAGTTGAAGAAAGTAAATTTTTGTTTTTGGATAGTAATTATTTTATTGCTTGTTTCAAGGACAAAATTGGTCAAACTAATCGTTGAGTCAAATTGTGTCTCATATTATGGGACATAGGTAGTATATTCAGTTTGCCGATTGAGGTTGATAAGTTGACCGCCAAATGATGCCTTAGAAACTCGGTATGGTCTGCATACCCATATTGGATGAGTGATAATTAAAAAAAGGTGTGTCACTTTGCAATTATTTTTCAAAAATAAACTTGTATTGAATACTTCCATACACTCATATTTGATAGATATCCGAAAACTGGTTCATGTATCATCAATGGCTTTGGAAGTTTTGTGATGAAGAAACTTCCCTCTGGAAGGAAGTAATTGTTCACAAGTTTGGTCAGAACGGTCCTTGGTGCTCCAATGAAGTGAATTGCACTTGTGGGATGGGTGTATGGAAGACTATTAGAGGTCTATGGTCTAAGCTCCAGGAGAATTCTAAGATCAGAGTTGGTAATGGTTACAATGTCAGGTTCTAGAAGGATAACTGGATAGGGGAAGTACCACTGCAAGTTAAATTTCCAGATCTCATGTTACTATCAAGTAACTTTGAAAGTGTTGTGTCTGAGTGTTGTCCCCTCTAGGCTGAGATCTTAACTTCAGAAGGCACTTAAATGATTGGGAGGTGAAAAGAGTATTTGATTTGCTAAAAGAAGTGGACACTTTTGGTGGGACAACAATGGAGCCTGACAGGCTTAGATGGAGGTACAACTCAGAAGGAAGTTTTACAGTAAATAAGTTCTACCAGAGGGAGAACAACATTATGCAGGGAGAATTGAAAATATGGAGACATATTTGGAAGAACATAGCTCCTACAAAAGTGAAATGCTTTACATGGCTAGTGGTTAAAAGAACATGCCTTACACATGAAGTGCTATGAAAGAAAGGGAGAGTTGTGGTGACTAGATGTTTTTTGTGCAACGAGACTGGGGAGACAAACAATCACCTATTCCTACAATGCAAATTCACTGAGCAACTGTGGAATTTGTTTTTCAGTCTCACAAAGAGAGTGTGGACAATGCCTGAACACACAATTGGCTTAATGAGTTGTTGGATGAAAAGAGGGGGAAATAAAAGTTAGAAAAAATAGTGGAGGATAATACCTTCTTGCATACGGTGGTCAGTCTGGAGGGAGAGAAATGGAAGGTGTTTCGAAGACAAGATCAAGTCAGTCTATTATGTAAAATGGAATTGTTCGGTGACCTTATTTTTTTGGTGTAAACATAATTGTATGGAGGAAATTGAGGAGTTAGTAGAATTTCTAGGAGCTCTGTAAAGCTAGAGTCTATTTCTTTGTAAAATGCTCTTGATGGTGGCCAGCATTCCCAATGCTGGAGAATACAACAGTACTAATTCTCAAAAAAATAAATAAAAATGAGACGGGGTGTTCAATTTCATTTATGACTTCTGCTTGCACCTTATACTAAACAAAATCTCTTGCACACACATATAATAAGGGAGACCTTGCTGGCTATTCCTTACTTTTGATCGGGAAAGAGAGATTCTGTAATCTCTTGACTTCACTACTACGCATCTTTCAAACATTTTTCTTACTTCAAGAGCGAAAGGAACATCATATAATCGCTGACTACCGAAAACATAGGAGTAGTAGTACTTGTTATCCTTTTCTACGCGTAAAAGCTAAAAACAGTCTACTAGATAAGCCAAATAAAGCAGTGCCAGATACTGATGGATTGCCAAGTAGAGGCACTTCATGTTGTTCGGAGGCTAGTGGAGAAATATAGGGAGAGAAGGAGGGAACTTCATATGGTATTCATTGATTGAGAAGGTCTATGACAGAGTTCCGAGGGATGTCCTATGGAGGTGTCTAAAGGCGAAAGGTGTTCCAGTGGTGTATATTAGAGTGATAAAGGACATGTATGATGGAGCCAAAACTCGGGTAAGAACGACGGGAGGAGACTCAAGAGTACTTTCCTGTTGAGATGGGACTTCATCAAGGATCGGTGCTAAGCCCTTTTCTTTTTGCCTTAGTGATGGATGAGCTGACACGATCTATTCAGGAGGAGGTTCTATGGTGTATACTATTTGCGGATGACATAATACTGATTGATGAGACTCGGAATAAAGTTAATGATAGGTTGGAGGTGTGGAGACGTACTTTGGAGTCCAAAGGGTTCAAATTGAGCAAAACCAAAACAAAATACTTGGAGTGCAAATTCAGTGTTGCGAAGGATGAAGCGGACATTAGAGCGAAACTTGCCACTCAATCTATTCCGAAGAGAGAAAACTTTAAATATCTTGGGTTCATCATCTAGGGTAGTGATGATATTGATAATGATGTCACATTGTGTTGGGGCAACATGGGTGAAGTGGAGACTTGCCTCTGGAGTGTTGTGTGATAAGAAGATACTACCTAAATTTAAAGATAAATTTTACAAAATGGTGGTTAGACAGTCGTTGCTATATGATGGGGTGGAGTGCTGGCTAGTGGAAAACTCACATATCCAGAAGGTGCAGGTTGCAGAGATGAGAATATTGAGATGGATGTGTGGACATACCAGGGGTGATAAGATTAGGAATGAGACTATTCGGGAGTAGTTAGGGATGGCAACTGTGGCTAACAAGACGAGGGAAGCGAGACTGTGATGGTTTGACCATGTGTAGAGAAGGAGTACCGATACTCTGGTTAGGAGATGCGAGAGGTTGGACTTAGGGGTTACGCAGAGGGGTAGTGGTAGACCGAAAAAATATTGGGGGAAGATGATTAGACAGGATATGACGAAACTTCATCTCACTGAGAACATGACCTTAGATAGAAAAGAATGGAGGTCGCGTATTAGGGTAGAAGGTTAATAGGCTAGTAGGGCTAGGATGATGTCTGGCCTTGTGATATAGTAGGTTAGTAGGATTAGTCGTGTCTTTATATCATGTTCTGCCATTGTCCACTTTATATTTGTTACTTTTGTTGTATTTATATACTATCATTTGCTTTCCACTTTAGTCGTTCTTCTTTTCCTTTCTTTTCCCTTTTTCTCATATCTAGTATCTTTTGCTTATGGGGCTTAATATTTTTGAGACAAGGGTCTTCCGGAAACAACTTCTCTATCTCTATGAGGTAGTGGTAAGATCTGCGTACATTTTATCCTCCCCAGACCTCACTTGTGGGATTCCACTGGGTATGTTGTTGTTGTTGTTCCATTTTAGAGAAGTCAATTCCTTATTCAATCTTCCCCTGATGGGTACTTCTATTTACTGTAATGAAGTTCAGTTTCTTTTGTTGACCTTCTTCCTATAAACCATACTCATTTTGGAAAAGAAATTTGGCTATATTCTTATAAAACTTTCTTGGGCTCTTGCAAGTTGATATTTACTGCAAGATTTTTTTCTCTGGGAGTATCTTCCATAAATAAACCAGTTTAATGCTAATTTCCTATGAGTCTTTTGATATGTTTCATTATATATTTGAATGTACATATATAATTCTATATGACTTGCACTAAAAAAGATTATAGATGTCTATATATTGTACTCTTAATGGATTTCATATTGATTTCAGGTTGCTGTATTTATTCTTGTCGGAATCATCCTTGCTGGAGCTGGTCTAGGATATTGGGTGGTGCGGAAATTTGTTATATCGGATGATGGTAATGTGGATGTTGGTGTCGCACAATTTGTTAAATGGGCCATACGCATCATTGGCATTATCTCCGTGTTCCAGGTTTTGAGAACTTCTTTTGTTCAGTTACTTCAATGTTGATATGATGGTATTACACATACAAATATATGTTCTGCCCATGCTCAGTTGTTGGGTTCTAGCGGAGATAACAATTATCTTTTTAGTCTTCAGTTGATTAGGAATATAATAGTGAAACTTTGATTAAGAATATAGTACAGAAACAGAGTAAGAGAAAGAAGACAATTATTCTGCAATGGCTATATTAAGGACCACTTTGGAGTCTGGTGACCTTTAATGAGAATTCTGCAATAGCTATGAGCCTATGATAAAAGTAGACATTTTAGAGGCAATTCATTTAAGCAAATTTTGCACTGTTATTTCACGCAGCAGATTTAGTGTTTGGATTACGAGTTAACATCAAACAGTGCTCAGGCAAACTGTATTTTGAATGGCAATGTAAGGACTGGTTGGATATATGGCAACTGTTGGAGAATTCTTTTGGGCAATAGTGCTTAAATATAAAGCACTACTGAGATTTTATATAAGCACTTGTTTAAGTGTTCTCCACCATTATGTCATGCAGCAAATTTTGTGTTTAAATTTCAAGTTAACCTCAAACGTTCTGCTCGGGCAAACTCTATCCTAAATGTCACCTAGGTTCTTAGGCTCAAAAGCCCTTCAGCCGGCTTTAATAGGTTTAGACAAAAGCACTTTCAGAAGCTCCGCATTTGTGCATTTGTCAACTTACCTTACTTTTTTCGAACTTGGTAACTTTGTATTATATCACAAAACAATACATGGGTTGTATTGAAACCCTATACACAAGTATACTCCTAATTTAACTTCTCTATGACTAATTTGAGTCTAGAACATCAATGATAGAGACTGGCATTTGTGTGTAACTTATTACACCAAAAAACTAAAAGTAAGATGCAAATAAGTTTAACTTTCTGCAGATTGTTCACTTTTGGCCTTGTATTTTTTAAGTAGGTGACACACCTTTGTCCTACTTTATCTTCTCTTATACTTATCATTTGATATAGTTTTTTGGGAATACATCATTCAGGGTAGGCATGGGGATTAGGGTCAGTTTAGGAGACAGAAATGGTGTGGGAAGAACAATTTGAGCATCACATTTCCATGTATGTACAAAATTTCATGCCAAAAGGAGATATGTTCAACTAATACAAAGGTTACAAGGTGGTGAGTTTCATTGGGAGTTGAGGTTTTTAGGGAACTTGCGAGACTGTGAGGTGACAGAATTTCAAAGTTTGATTGGATTTCTTCATAAACAAAGTGTTTCACAAACTAGTCATGATGAATGGAGATGGGGAGCAGGGAGTGATGGTTTCTTTTCCGTTCAGTCCTATAGTGAGAAGCTTCTAGTAAGGAGGAGTCCACAAGAGTGGTAATCTTAACAGCTGCAACTGAAAAATTTGATGAAGAGGAGGATTGCATGTGTCAATTGTCGCTTCATGTGTAAAACTTCTAGTAAAGACAAGAATAACCTTCTTTACATCGTGGGTAGCATTTCGTTTGGGGTGGAAAATATCATATTTATTCCACATACAATGGGGGTGATGTCAGGTACGATCATCACAATATTGTTCAGTTGGACCTTCAGAAGATAGGGTAGAAGACGCAGGGTGTTGGGTATTGCTCCAGTAGCACTTATTTTGATCGTATGGAGAAAGAAGTAGGAGAACTTTTGATGGAATTGAGAAGGATTTTCTGTACTTGAGGAATAGCACCTAATTCCTTGTTCTCTTTTGCTTCACCCATAAGTTTCCTTTAGGTATAGAGGAATTGATGTCATTCTTAGAAAATCATATTTTTTTTTGTAAAGTTCTCTATTTTTGGTATACTCCTTTTTTTAAGAAGGTAACATTTGTATTTAAGTCAGTACTTAGGTAGTTCTGGAAAACAATATTTATAAATAAGTAGAATGGAAGTAAAATCTACCCCAAAGCTGAATCAAAATCTATATGGACCCTAAAACTTTTATGTTTAACTGAGTCTCCTTGGAGTAGACATTTGTACACCACAGGACAATAAAATACATTTGAGCTCGACTTCCTACAGGTTGTTGTTTCTATTCTCAAAACTTCTATCATTTTTCTCTCTCCATATAGTCTACCATATACAAGCAGGGATGATCCTCCATCTTTCTCTATTTGTAGCCCCTACTCCAGTCACCTCCCAACTGAATAGAGTTTCTTCAATTTTGCTAGGCATACTCTAGGAGATGCCTTTGAGATTAAGGAAAATCTACCACAGCTGTACAGTGAAGTTGCAATGTAGGAAAATGTGTCTCATTGTCTTTGTATACTTACCACATAAGGACATCTGTTGCACAGAAGATTTCCTCTTTTAGCCATATTATCCAATGTCAAAACTGCTTCATTGGCTAGCAACCAAGTAAAGCATGCCACTTTGTCTGACACTTTGATCCTCCAGATTTGCTTCCATGGCCATTTGAAGTCTTGGTTGCCACTAAGACTTATTTGTTTATATCCTTCCTTCACCTTGTAACTAACTACCTTTGTTGTGCCCATTCCACCATAGATATCCTTACCTGTTTGTGTGCCTTGATAATTCTCCAGAACATTATGACATTCAAGTATTCTAGAAATTTCCCAGTCATTCAAGTTTCTTTTAGGGATCAGATCGCAACCTTGCTGTGACCACATTTCAGCAACAGTCTTCTACTGGTATTGAGCTAATGCAAAGATGTCAGGGAAGAGAACTTTGAGACTGTCAGCACTCATCCGTTTATCGGACCATAAACTAGTTTTCCTACCATTTTGTACCTTGTTAGTTGACTAATTATATAGGGAAGGCCAAAAAACTTTGATGGATTTCCATAGGCTAACACCATAGGGGTTATTGACCTCTTTGGTTACCCATTTATTTAACTCCTCATAAGTTGTTGATTAACTATACCAGAGTGCTTGGTCCTCTTGATAGATACCTCCATAATCACTTCACCTTAAAAGCTTTGCTCTGGTTTTTGAGATTCTTAATACCTAATCCCCTTTGTTCCTTCTAATGATGTTCTTCGTTTGACCAATTGAAAGCTTTTTCTTTTCTTATTCCCTTGCCACGAGAAGTTTCTTTTGATTTTTTCCAATCTCTGAACTACTGACTGGGGAATATGGAAGATTGGTAAGATGTATGTGGGAAGAGCATCGAGAACTGAGTTTTTAGAGTTAATCTACCTCCCAAAGATAGGTATTGTGATCTCCTGGCTAGTTTCTTTTCACATTTCTCCAAAATTGGGTTCCAAATGTCTATTGACCTAGACTTTGCCCCCAAAGGCATGCCCAAGTATACTGATGGCAAAGTACCTACTATTCCTCCCAGGGTCTGTGTGAGGTGCTCCATATTTGGAACCACATTAATTGGATGCAAATAGCTTTTGTTCCAATATATACGAGAAGCCCAGATATGGCTTCAAAGCAAACTAATATAAGTCTCAATATCAGCAATTGCTCCTCAGCACCACAGAAAATTAATGTATCATTAGCATACTGCAAATTTGTGATCTCCACACTATTCCCAACAACCTTGCTAACTTCAAACCCTTGTATTCTTCCTGTTGTCTTGGATATGTTCAACATTTAAGCCCCTCCATAGCTATGATGAACAGGAAGGGTGATAGGGGATCCCCTTGCCTGATTCCTATGTTCTGGTATGCTCCTTGTATACAAGTATGTTTTTTGTGCCCCATTGTTTATAAAGTATTAATACTTGATCAAAGAAATAAGGAACTGAAAACCACTGTTGAAGATCAAGAGCTCTCTTTTACGTTATCTATACTTTGGTGTTGGGAAGACTTTCTAGAAGCTCAATGCTAGACAATGTAGTTTTGGCATCATCTTGTTGTGCTATCAAAAAAATGATTTTTATGGTTAATACAATAGAAAAATTACTGGGAAGGGAAGTAGTTTCTATGATAATTTTCATGTGCCATGTATATTTTCGAATTATGATGTAGTCAAATTAATCTAATATGCATGCTGACACATGCTTGACGCTGTTATTAACATGAGGTTTTGGTACACTTAATTTTGTCTTTTTATTGATAGAGCACACTTGATTCTCCTTTAGCGATTTTGGTGCTCAGTTCTTGGTGGCTTATTTGCTTTGCTGTTACTTCTATTCAGCGGCATGCGTCCAGGTAATTTCTTGTCTTAAGTTCTCTTTTGAATTGTTTATTCATGGTCACTCTTTGTTATGCAGCATTATTGGCCTCAATTCTTTCGTCCTATTTTTAATTTTTGGATAAATTACTAATCTTTCTTTCCTCTACACGCCAATGAAAATATCATGTACAACATTAAACTTTCAAAAATCTGTACAACTATGTTTACACGAAAATACTAATGACTAATAGATATCCTTCGGTCCCCCCTGCTGGTCTTTTCTATCCATTGAAATTTCTTTTTGTTCTCCTCCTTTATAAGTGTGTATAATGGAATTACGGTGAAGCCTCTCTATAACAACCTCGTTTGTCCAGATCGTATTTGGAATCTTGTTGTATAACACCATTAGCATGTACATTTTATTTGGTTGTTATAGACAAAACTTAACCAAAAAATTATTTTAAATATATTTGATTTAAAGGTATGTACTCCATCTGGCATGGATGATAATGAAAAATGGCCGAATTTTCCCAAGGAATGTAAGGTGGAATGCATGGTAAATGGTAGAATGCAAAAAGTCACTAACTTCATCTTTTACTCTCTTGTTACGAGGTCACAATAGTTTTTGATGGTCCAAATTCCTCATTAGAACATCAAAAAATTGAGTGGGTATTTTAGAGGTAATTTTAAATGAGTACCATTATAATGATTGTTGCTCTTATAGGGAAAAATATATTGTCGTGCCGGGCTTGCCTAGTGCGGGTTATCTCTCTTGTGTGGTTTGCGAGTTATTCCGTAGGATTTGGGGTTTACCCTGTGTGCATCCAAAGGGTAGCGGCTATGGGTTCCCCTTGTCATAAAAAAAGTCAGTTGCGAAGGAATTGTATTATTCAGTATTATAGAGGGAGACTGGGTATAAAGAAGCCTAAATGCATTGTTTTTTTTTTTTTTTGTGAAACAGGTAAGATTGTATTCTTCAGCATTAAGGGTATCCTAAATGTAGCTTTCATATCTGTTAACTTCTAGCCTCCATCCACTTCACTTTCTCATTTGCCATTAACTATAAATAAATGGATCTTGGATCTTCAAGACTAGCTTTTGGGGTTAAGTTATATCCAAGACTAATTCTCCCGGGCACTGGAATCAATCTTAACTCGGCAATCAACTGTAGCATAACAAGAGGATAACCAATCCATGCCCGTGATGACATCAAAGTTGACCATGTCTTGCTTTATCTATTTAGCCAATGTATCACGACCATGTTGTTATTATGCACCCACAATAGATTTCTCTAGCTATAATGGACTCTCCTATTGGAGTCGACTACAGATGGTTCACATAATAGCTCTGGCTCTGCTTCAAATTTCTTAGTGGCCAATGGAGTAACATATGACAAGGTTGTCCCCGGGTCAATCAATGCATAAACATCATATGAGAAGACAGATAAGGTACCGTAACCACATCTGGGATGCCTCTAAATCCTGCCGACTTGCTAAATTCATACATATGGTTGTATGGATCTTGGTTACTTGAAAAGAGCTCCTGTACTTGGCATATTGTATAGCAATCATGATCATTCTTGTCTCGAGTGTTTTACGGATGCTGACTAGGCTGGATCCAAAATTAATAGAAGATCTACTATAGGCTATTGTGTCTTTGTTGGAGGTAGTGTTTTGAGAAGCAAGAAGTGAAAAAAAAAGCGGTGAGGACTCGCTTCATAGAAGCAAGAAGCGTGAAGCGAAGCATACACTTTTTTCAAATAAAACACTATTTAGTAAAAAAATAAAAAATAATAAATATGCATAGATAAACCATGAAGAACTCAATAGAGGTAACATATTAAGCAAATCTTTCAAGTTTCAACTTAGATTAAAAAGTAAATAGATAGTCAAATTGCATATAGCACTTTTTAAAAGTAAATACACACTAATTCTTTTTAAAGGAAGAAAACAGAGCAACAAAAAATAGAGCAGCAAAATTAAAAAAATAAAAATAAAACAGAACACCATAAAATATAAACAGAACTTCTGTTACAGAAGCACAGAACAACTGAACAGAACTGATCACAGGAAACTATAGCAGAACTGCAGAAGAAGAAACTAAAAAAGAACTGAGAAGAAGAGAAGAAGAGGAGGAGAAGAGGAGGACAAGTAGAACTTACCTGGAGACTGGACTGAAGTCGTCGAAGAAGAAACTCTGGAGTCGCAGGCTTGCAACAGTCGTAGACTCACAGTTATGAAAGATTGCTAAATATTTGGGTAATTTAAACTCTTAATTATTTTAAAAAAAATAAAAATAAAAAAACCCCTAAACAATGCTTAAGCGACGCTTTTGTCACTTGAATTGAAAGCGCGCTTCACGCTTCTACCTTTGAAGCGGACACTTTTTCCACTGCTTCGCACTTCAACAAGAATAAGCGCTGGGCCCTCGCTTCACTTTAAAGCGCGCTTTAGGCTCTAAAGCGAGCGCATTTAATAACACTGTTTAGAGGGAACCTAGTATCATGGAGAAGTAAGAAGCAAAGTGTTGTATCTCGATCTAGTGCAAAATTCGAGTATAGGGCTATGTCACAGTCTACGTGTGAGATTATGTGGATACATCATCTTTTAACTTTAATTAGGGTGAAACATCATACACCAACAAAACTTTGTTGTGATAATCAAGCTACTCTTCATATTGCCTCAAATCTGGTGTATCATGAAAGAACTAAACATATTGAGGTCAACCGTCATTTTATTCGTGAGAAGATTCAGGATAACTTGATTTGCACTGGCTACGTGAAGATAGGAGAACAACTAACTGGTTTTTTCACAAAAGCATTGAATGGAACTCCAGTTGATTACCTTCGTAACAAGTTGGGAATGATGAATATCTATTCTCCAGCTTGAGGGGGAGTGTTACTGAATCAACAAATATAATAATGTTGTATAGATGATACTATTGCTGATTTTTTAGGGATTAGAATATCTAGTTGCCATAGTTAGATTATACTTCTCATGTATTTATATCTTTGTATTCTGTTGAGTTATAGATAAGAAATTCTCTATACCTTCTCTGTTTACATACCTCTTACATTGCCTCATTAACATTTTGCACCAAATCAGATACCTTGTCTGTCAATTGTTCAGTCTCAGTTTTGCCATAATCCTTTGGAGTTGCACTGCTTTATGTCCTTCCTTTGTCTACCAACATCTCTGAATGGGCCGTTTGCTTGTTATTATCTTGATTTTCCTCCTCCTTGCTTTCTACTGATTGATCTATCACTTCTTTCACTTCCACTTGATCATTTCCCCTTCAATACTGATCACCAACTCCAGTGTCCATTTTTTTTGTGATGTTTCTTTCCTTTGTTTGTGAGTCTTTCACGTTATGTATTTCTGGTATATCTGTATTCTTATCAGCTTGCTGCTTTTCATTGTCTATCTTTCTTGATGTCTCTTTTTGTTCCCGAGTAGGCTGTTGTTCTGCTTACTAGCGAGGTGGAACTCCTTGCTTTTGGTTGCCAAAAGATGCTTCCACCTGTATATCCATGTGTTTATCATTTGATATTTAGTGTAATGGCCTTTGTCTGAATCTGTTTCTTTTTACTTCTCCTAAATGTGGAAAGTGAATACCTTGCTATAGATATCCTTTTCTCCGCCTAATCCTCCAACCACTTGGGTCGTCTTTTTCTTTTCTTTCTTTCCCCTCCTTTCTTGTTGGGGTGGGTGAGGTGAGGGGTGGGAGGTGGAGTTGGATTTTATTCTCTCATAGAGTTAATGATAGATTGGAGGTTTGGAGACATGCTTTGGAATCCAAAGTGTTCAAACTGAGTAGGACCAAAACAGAATAGAGCAAATTCAGTGTTGGGAGGGATTAAACAGACATGGATGTGACGCTTGCCACTCAGTCTATTCCCAAGAGGGAAATCTTTAAATATTTGGGGTCCATCATCCAAAGTAATGGCGATATCGACGATGATGTCACACATCGTATTAGGGCAGCATGGACGAAATGGAGGCTTGCCTATGGAGTATTGTGTGATAAGAAGATACCACCTAAACTTAAAGGTAAGTTTTACAGATCGATGGTTAGACCGTCTTTGTTGTATGGGGTGGAGTGTTGCCAATCAAAAACTTACATGTTCAGAAGATGCAGGTCGCGGAGATGAGGATGTTGAGATGGATGTGTGGACATACCAGGAAGGATAAGATTAGGAATGAGACCATTTGAGAGCAGTAAGAGGTGGACCCTGTGGCCGACAAGATGCGGGAAGCGAGACTACGATGGTTTGGACATGTGCAGAGAAGAAGCACCGATGCTCCGGTTAGGGGGTGCGAGAGGTTGGATTTAGGGGTTACTCGGAGGAGTAGAGGTAGACCGAAGAAGTATTGGGGGGAAGTGATTAGACATGATATGGCGAAACTTGACCTCGCCGAGGACATGACCTTAGATAGAAAGGAGTGGAGGTCGCGAATTAGAGTAGCATGCTGATAGGCTAGTAGGGTAGTAGGGTTGATGTCTGGTCTTGGGATATAAGAGGGTAGTAGGATTAGTCGTATCTTTATATCCTGTGTGGTCATTATCCGTCTTATATTATCATTTGCGTTTCGTTATTAGTCATTCTTCCTTGTTTTTCTTTTCCTTTTCCCTTTTTTCCTTATCTAGTTTATTCTGTTTATGGGTTTTTGAGACGAGGATTTCCGAAAACAGCCTCTCTATCTCTGAGGTAGTGGTAAGGTCTGAGTACATTTTTACCCTCCCCACACCTCACTTTTGGGATTTCACTGGGTATGTTGTTTTTGTTGTATATCATGTAAAATATGATACTCGAATTGTTTCTTGGTGTTGAAAGGTGTACTGCTCTTTGTTCACACATCTTTATTTTGCATGCAGGGATTTGTCATATTCTGGAAATGGTGATGCTTGGACAAAGAATAGTAAGCAGATAAACATGAATAGAAAACGTGCCGAGTTCTTTAGCAAATCCAGAAAGTTTGGTTCCGTTGGAGTTCCATACAGTAGCCCGAGCTCATCTGTGTGGTCTGATTCTCCTGTCAAAGGTATTAGCTCTACTTTATATTTATTAGGGACCACATTTATACTTGTCCAACTTACTAGTGATGCTAAAGATTTGTGTGTGTTATCGAATGGAATCAATGCAATACATTAGGTGCTAACTTAGGAAAGAAAATAAAGAGGGCTTGCTACAGATCTGCTACCCAATAATGGCTACATTACAAAGAATGATGTCTATACATTTTGTAACACTCACCCTCAAGTTAAGCATAAATATTAGTCATGCCTAATGTGAAAAATATAGGAGAAAATATTATTGAATTGTGTTGTACATTATTACATTGAGACCCTATTTACAGATAATATATTAGACTCCTTTTCCAACTAGGATACTGTAATACAATCCTTTTCCAAATAGGATTCTATATACTATTGTTATTCCTATTCC
>JBCEWC010002538.1:0-33942 GCA_038996855.1 Solanum aculeatissimum
ACCATGAAGTGGTCAGTGGAGCTTCACTTGGTTCGGGGCCTTGGTCCAACATCCCTGGAACACACTGGATCAATCCAAGGAGGGGCTCACGGGTCATGATCCTCCACACGGCCCGTGGTCTCTCCCATAGGCAGTGCCTTAGCCCCAAAACAGTTTCCCTTTTCCAGAACACTTTCGTGTGCAGGCAGTCTCATCAAAATGGTCATAACATTCACATATGAACTCCGAATCAAGAAAAACCAATTTCATTGCGAAGATAACTCAAAGAGCTTCGATTTGATATGTTGTGGCCCACACTGTTCATCTCATACCAAGAGATATGGTCATCCAAAGTCAGTCCTTCCATACGGTTCCATACAAAACTCTACCAATACGATTTCTTTGAATGCGGCCATTTAAATGGAGTACATGATCATCACTAACCAATCATAACAAGTTCAAAACGGGTCTTGACCCACCAATAGAAAGTTTGAAAATTTTTGAATCATTACAGTATATAAAATATTATATTAATGGTTGCTAAACATATGTGCCATTTATTCAAGAGTCATTGCATGGTTGTGAAAATGAACTTTTACTACTTTGTCACCAAAAAGTTGGAGAATAATTTGTTGCTTTGGGCTATTACGATTTTGTGTCATTTTATTTTATTTAATATTTTTTTAAATTTATTCTAAAAAGAATATATTTTATTATAATTAAATAATTTAATTTTAAAATTTATTTTTCTATTAATAAAATAATTTACAGTCATACAAATTGTTTTTAATTATTTTATATCATAAATTTCAAAAGTCTTTCTTTTTTCTTTTTTAAATACCGTGTCAAATTGGGACAGGAGAAATGATATTTGTGTAAATGATTCTCGATGCTCTATTTGTGCCACATAAGATGGGATAGATGAAATAATATATATTATTTTAAAATTATGTGAAAAGTACTATAAATTACAATAATTAACAATTTAAAATATTTAAAAATTATATAAAAAATTAATTAGAATAAAGAAAAAAACATATATTATTAAAAATTACAAAAGATAGTATGAATCATAGTAGTCAATAATTTCAAATATCTAAAAATTATATTAAAAAAATTTTATTTTAAATTTTATTTATATCACATAAATTAAATTAAAAATATAACAATAAATATCGAATCCACGCTAACACAAACCTGTGTATCTAGTTAATTAAAACTTTTGATTAGCTTGAGTATGAATTGTTGTAGCCATTTTAAAAAATGAAACGTCTAACACACAAATATAAATTAAAATATAGATATTTTGAGGAATTAAAAATAAAAAATTGGAACATAATTGAGACAAAAACTACGACAGAGAAACGCGTGATTGTGCGTAAAGTGTCACAATATCCAACCTCTTTCACAGTCGTCGAGGTGTTTAACTTCCTCCACGTGGCAGACGTTCCATATCCTGCTGCCACGTTATGGCTCCACCCCACTTAACGGCTCTCTTCTCTCGTTTTCTTTCTGTCCCTTTTTTCTGCAAAATTTTCATTTCCTTTTCTCCCTTTCTCTGAACCTTTAAGAATATTCTTTGTAGTTCATTTTGACATGGGTTCTTGATTTTGATGATCCAACTTCATTGAAGGATTGATTAAAGTGAAGGTTTTTGTTTGATGGAAGTACCAGTAGGGTTCTTGGCCAAGCTTTGGAGCTTTACATCGTTTCTTCCTTTCTTCTTCTTGCTCTTCCTCCTTGGCCTTCTCAAAGGTGAGTGCACTACTAGTGTTTCTTTATCAACCCCTTTTCATTTTAAGACATATTTGCACTGAATTTTAGTACTAGTATGTGCAGTGTATTTTGTTCAGAGGCTAATTCAAGGCTATAAATTCTTAAAGATTCAATCTTTAAGGTTTTGTTCACTAAATTACCTTGTGAAATTTTGCAGAATTTAATGTTTGTTGAAAGGTGAATTGAAATGTATATATTTTTTGTTGTAGAGCATATTGGGTTCAGCTTTAAGGCTTAAATGCACCCTTGCAGCCCTTCAAGTTTATAAAATTCAAAATAGGGTTTTGGGTGTTTTCAAAGTAGGAAATTTCTTTTTGGAAAAAAGTGAAGAATTCTTATGGCCAAAGGGGTTTTAAGTCTGTTGTTTGTTTTCTTCATCTTGGCACACTTTTGAAGTTTGACTAGAGACATTGACAAGATGGAAGAGGGTATTTGTAAGAGCATATTAAAAGTTGTGGAATATTGACAAGTTTGATATTTGTCTGAACAGGATTACTAATTGGCCCCATTGTGACAGTCCTCATATCAATTGGGAATTCAGCAGTTGTAATTGGGCTATGGCCTGCACATTTTATCTGGACCTACTACTGTGTAGCAAAGTATGTGTTTTTTTGCCAACGCTCTTGTTGTATGGGTTATCAAGTACAGAATGCAAACACTTGTATCTGACATAGAATCTTTTTTGTCATTTGTTTAACATTTCAGAAGCAAAAGGCTTGGATGGGTTTTGAAGATTGCACTACTGGTTTCATTGCCAGTTCCTCTGGTTCTTTGGCCCGTAATAGCCATTATTGGGAGTCTTCTAGGTGGGATAGGGTATGGTTTTTTTGCTCCTTTGATTGCAACTTTTGAGGCTATTGGAGAGAATATCACTTGCAAAATCTACCATTGCTTCGCGGTGAGTCTCAGTCTCCACGTGGTTTCTGTTTTCTGTTTATCCAATGTTAAGTAGATGAATTGCTCTAAGCTCACATTGTCAGACGAGACATCAATCCTTATAGTGAAGGGATTGGTCATTTCATTTTCTTGATATACTGAACATTTGTCATCAGCTTTTGCCAGCTGGATTCATAATTATTCATACTTTTATCTAGGAACTTGATTGGAAAGTATAAATTTCCATGTCATATGATGGCATAATTCATCTGGTTATTTAGTTTTCTTCTGGATGTTGGCCTTTGCTCAAGTAGCCAGGCCATCCAAGTATTCCAAGTGCCACTAGCTTTTCTAGCAGGCTTGAAAATGAAAAGGAGAGTAGATTCTTGCCTTGCTTATAACCTTCATTCGTCTTGCTTTTGTAGTCGTTTCCTTTTCCCTTTTTATAATGAATTTCTCTCAAGTTTGTTTATGCTTTATATCGGTGGATATTTGTCATTGATCACCTATTTATAGTTATATATAGAGTTAATTGCTCATGAAAACTTCCAAAGACTTCTAGCTCTTCAATAAAATAACATGTACATGATATTTACCTATTAAAAAGAGCATATATTTGTGTTTTTGTGTGTATTTGTATGTTTGTTCAAATGTTATCATGTATTTATATGCCAAAGATTATAGTTGATAAAATTATCAGGATGGTTGTATGTCCACTCTTAAAGGGAGCTGCACAGTAGTTCGGGACTTTACAGACTTTTGCTTCCATTCTTACTTTTCTTATATGGACGAGCTATCTGAGGAAATACATTCAGATGACAAACCAATAGAAGTGAAGTGAGTGATATCTGAACCACTTTTTTAAAAGCATTAAACAGAGATAGTAGATTACAGCGTACCATACTTTCATTATCGTGCTGTGTACTAGGTTGTCAAAGCTGCCAAGTTGCATTTTGGTATCTCTGCTTGCGATTCCAGTGGATGTGCCCTTTATTACTGCTCTTGCTCTTTGGAAGAGCCCATTCATGCTGTTCAGGGGCTGGAAGAGGCTACTAGAAGACTTAATTGGAAGGGAAGGCCCATTTCTGGAGACGGTTTGTGTACCTTTTGCTGGCCTTGCAATCTTTTTGTGGCCTTTAGCTGTTGCTGGATCTGTGGTAGCATCTTTCTTTTCAAGTTTTGCTCTTGCACTTTACAGCGGGGTTGTGGTGCATCAGGTCTATTTGCTCTCCTTCCTCTGCTTCCTCTATTTCCTCCGTTTTACTATGTAATCATATGAGTCAGCTTTGAAGTTTGAGAGGCACTATATCTCATTTAGCACGTTGTCTGATTCTTACTGAAATGACACAAGTTTTGCTAGGAAGACTCGTTTTGCATGGGACTTGCATACATCCTAGCAGCCGTTTCCATATTTGACGAATACACGAATGACCTACTTGACATGAGGGAAGGGTCATGCTTCATGAGGTATTGCCTGTATAATATAGTCAACCAACTGTAGTTTATTACACTATGATGATGATATGATCTAAAAAGAAACTGACCCACTTATCAATGATATAAAATAACTTGATGGTGCCATCAATGATGTTGATTCTCTGATTCTCCCGGCAGCCAGGCCTAAATATAGAAGAAATATGAGTTCCTCTGGAGGCCTTGACAGTAAGAAGTCAATTGAGCTGAGGAATGAAAAAGAAAGAGAAGGATCACACAGCTTGAAGCTTGTTTCGCATGGATCAAGAACCCTGAAACAGGCAATCCAACAGTATACTCCCATGCAGGTATAAAAGTCATTACGTTATATCACTTCAGCTACTTAAGTTCTTTGATGTTTTTGAACTAAATGCAATTGCTCGGTAGGTGTGGGGTTGGCTCTTCAAATCCTGTGAAGTCAATGGCAGAATACTCCTACGTGAAGGCTTTATAGATGTCAAAGATATTGAGGAATGTATTGTCAAGGGGGACTGTAAGAAGCTAGGCATCAAGTTGCCTGCGTGGTCCATTCTACGGTGTCTGCTTGCATCTGCAAAATCCGACTCTCCGGGCCTACTAATTTGTATGACTTTTCTCAGGCTGCCTTTTTCTCTTCCTCATCTTCCGCCTATGTACCTTTAGGAAGAAGTGATGTCTTATAATGCTCTATACAGCTGATGAAGTGGTACTGACAAAGTCCAACTGGCCAAAGGATAAAGTATTTGAGTGGTTCCTCGCGCCGCTCTTAGTGATGAAGGAGCAAATTAAAAAACTACAATTGGGAGAAGATGAAGAAATTAGCCTGAGGAAGTTGATAATGTGTCACAAAAATGAAAGGCCAGAGGAATGGGATAACACTGGATTTCCATCCACTGATACTGTGAGGAGAGCACAATTGCAAGCTGTAATTAGGAGGTAAGTTTATATATTTATGAAATGCTCTACGGATTAGTAATATTTGCAATCATAATATAATAACTTTTGCTTCAGCTCTTCCATGGTTCATTCCAGCCAGAGTCCGTAATGTCTGTTTGCATCTATAGGTGCAAATGTATCCCCTTCTTATATTGCTTTTAGGCAAGTCCATGTTTAGGCCTTGAGGGGTCTGTATTTGTGATATCCTCAAAAACTGGTTTGACCATTAGTAGAATACAGAACTTAAAAGTATTTGAAATATTGGTGAAATGTTGAAAGATTATTTGTGGAGTATTTCAAGTGAAGTAGTGATTTCCACACCTACAAGTAGAACATTCAACTTCCAAAGACTCCTCTTGTTTTTCCAAATTACCAAATATTGTCCAAACAGAGTCTTGATTGCAAGAATCACCCACACCGTCCTTGGTCCTTTTAGCTGGAAATCTTATACATTTCTAATCTATCTTGAAATCTAGAGCGACGATTGAAAAATGTTCTTACAAACTAACAGGTTGCAGGGCATTGTTGGTTCATTATCTCGGGTACCGACATTCAGAAGACGCTTCAAAAATTTGGTAAAGGTGTTGTATTTGGAAGCAATCCAGACTGGTCTTGTTGCAGATACTGATGATGGAAGCTCAAAATCTGGAAACAGAAATAGGCATCGTGTAAAGGGGGGTAGGGAAAATACAGATGATGAGGGAGGGCAAAACGAGCAAAGCAGCCAAGACGATGATAGTATTGTCTGACCATTCTGTAGGTAAGATGTCCTCATTGGTAGGTCCATGTAATCTCTGTATGCTTAGCATGTACTAGCCGAGATGATGATAGTATTGTGTACATTTTGGATATCAAATGAGCTGCTTTTTGTTGTAGCTTATATTTTCTGGTGTAGGAACCATAGTAAAAGCAGTTTGGCTATTATGTTTTTACATCTACATTGCGATAGAACATATTTTCTTGGCATATTTCCTAGCAATACAATCAGTATACATCTACATTGCGATAGAACATATTTTCTTGGCATATTTCCTAGCAATACAATCAGTATGAGTGTGATTTGCCTCTTTTTGCTTTCCCACTTGTGTTGCAGAGAAGAATATAACTGCAACCAGGATATCCGCTTAACATCATGATCTAATTTGCAAGTTCTAAGCAAATGAGGAGTTGATTTCACGGCTAGTCATTTACTTACTCAAGTCGTAAAGAAACATTTGTAACATGCATCTATGAATTAGACCGAAATGGTATTGCATTTCGAGCAAGATCTATTGTAGGGTTATCTCTGTTTAATTCATTTTCTATGGATTTTATTGGATTAGCAGTAACCAGATGATGGTTTAGATGTCATACTGACATTGGTAACATTAGTGATTTGGGCGATATGTAATGTGACATGAATCTCGTATCATTATAACTTTAAAAAGTAGAGCATTTGTGTAACTACAGCCAACAGAAGCTAGTGTTTCTCACTTATGATCTTAGAAGTCGTTTGGTAAAAGTGCATTGAGAAAAATAATGCGTGCATCAACTTTTTGTATTAGTACTATCTTATGGGGTACACTTTTTTATATATGTAACATATACAAATTTCATTGTGTAAGGAGCAAATTTTAATTTGTCCTTACTCTTTTCAAATTTATCAAAAATTCCTTAAAAAGGTCGTTATTTGTCCTTACTCTTTTCAAATTTATCAAAAATTCCTTAAAAAGGTCGTTTGTTGATAAGTGCTAATTTGTAGTTACTCTCTTTTTCATAAATTAAATTATTTAATGTCATTCAAAATTTTTTCATAAAAAACCTAACAGATTCTTTCAGAAAAAAGGAGAGATAAATTTTGAACCATAAATTAAGTTAATTAATGTCTATAAATCTATTTTTCATTTAAAAAACTCATTGAATTCTTTCAGAAAAATAAATTTAAATTTTGAATTTAATATCATTAATGGATTCTTTTTCTATTTTTGTGGTTGATGCTACCGGAGAAATCATTGTTTAGTTAGTTCCATGTATTCTTAGTTTTGTTTGGTTAGTTTTGTTTTCAAAAGAATGGAGAAGAGAAGGTATGAATAAATCAATTTTGTTGCGTCATTCTGAAATCTGGGAATTCGAGCTTTTGATGGTGTGAATGGAAAATACTTCTTCAGGTATCAATTATCCAGATCAAGCACCTAATTTTTGAGTATCAAATATCTTCTAAACAAAAAAATATAAAATTTATGTCAGATATCAATTATCAGTAGTTTGACAAGCACAAACATTCCTTCTTAAAGTATCAAGTACCTAAATGCAACACTTAATTTTAAGTATCAAATATCTATCATTCTAAAAAAAATAGGAAAATCCTTCTTTAGATATCAACCGGTAAATTCTTAATTTTAAGTATCAAGTATCTATCATTCTAAAAAACATGGAAATCCTTCTACAAGTATCAAGTGGTAAATTCTCTTCAATGAAGTCACCTTGAGGATTTTGGGCATCATCACCAAAACAAACATGGTGGATCATTTTTTTGTGATTTCTCCACCAATAATGGATCATTCATTTTTTTTAATCTATTTTCATGAAAGCCCTCATCGTTGAAATCAGAATGTTGCCGGTGTGAAACTTCGAAATGGGGAATCCATATGTATCAACGATTGGAAGACACTAGGTTTTGGCGGAGAAATTAGAGACTTTTCAATTTCTTCCATTTTTATTTAGTTTGACAATAACGATAAAAAATTTAAAATTGAAATTAATCATAAAAAGATTGATTAGACAACTGAAAAATAGGAGAATTATGTAGATATTGATTAAAATACTTAAAATTAGGAGAAAATTTAGGATAAATTAAAAAGGAGTGAGAAATAATATTTTATGTATCTACAAGTTAGAGAGAGAAAATATAAATAAGAAACTTTTGTAATTTTTTAGAACGGTAGGGATTATTAGAAATTATGATAAAATATATTGTGTAGTTGTGTAATTTCTCTTTTTTATATTATGTTAGTTATATACACTCTATGTAGTGTCAAGGAGGGTCATTAGTCACTATATTCCAAAAATATCATACCAAAGCCCCTTGAGCCAATGTTATAAGCCAAGAAAGTCCTAGAGTAATCCCAGCCCAAATAGTCAAAAGTCATAGTCATGAGTATAGAGGCAAACCTATGATATTATGCAAAATGTTTGAATATCTTTGTAGAGTGAGAGTCTTTGACAATCTCAAGTATTGAATCTGCTTTTATTACTCTGGGTGAGAAATGAGACTTCTTTCTGTGAGGGCACTTAAATTACATTATTGATTTTAGACTATCTCAGTGAGTGTTGATTTGA
The DNA here is from genome assembly GCA_038996855.1 of Solanum aculeatissimum. Lineage (NCBI taxonomy): Eukaryota > Viridiplantae > Streptophyta > Magnoliopsida > Solanales > Solanaceae > Solanum > Solanum aculeatissimum. The sequence goes on from JBCEWC010002538.1 coordinate 8,338, forward strand.
GCATTGCCTTGACTGTCATAGTTGCACTGTTGTACTGATACACATGAGTTTGTCTGAATATTGCCTGATATATGCATTAATGAGTTTGGTTGGGTATCCAAGACTGATTTTAGATAAGATATGCCATTAGATTGAGGTTTGTGTGTTTCTATAGTTGCTTATGTCGATTGAGTTCATCGTTTGAGGACAAACAACAATTTTAAGTTGGGGGTGTTGATGTGCTGCCAAAATACAACACTTACGATGCTTAAAACTTAGAATATTGTGTGTTCTCAAAGCGATGTTAGTAGGTTTAATGTGTTTTTATGTTGTTTTTATAGGATTACAGAAATTGGGATGATTTTGAAAAAAGTGTTGTAGAATTGAAGTTTTTGATGATTTATGAGTCACTCTACGAGTTGTAAGTGGGTTTCATGAGTCAAATTCAGTGAAAGACCAAGTTTCAGATGTTACATCCATGAGTTGTCATACGGATCGTAGATTTGATGACCGGTCGTAGATAAAATCGTGTCTCAAGGATCAAATTTTGAATGATTTCAGTAATGTTAACAGATGAAACCCCCTACGGGTCGTAAGTCATAATACGACCCATAGGAATGTCTCGTAGGTTGGATACAAATTTTGTGCCTTAAGTATCGAGGCCCAGGTACGAACCGTGGTTCCTCATACAACCTGTAACCTTGCTCATAGGACTTGTCGATTCCAATTTTTCTATTTCATTTTGAATTTGATTTTTACTTATTATAAATAGGGTTTTTAAAGATTTTTTTAGATATGCAACGTAAGAAAATATAGAGAAAAAATGAGAGAACATTAATAACTCAAAATCTTGTGATTATTTTTTATCTATAACATTGTGATTTCTTATGAAGATTCGGATTGCTTGTTCTTTAATTCATCATTGTAAGTGTTTAATTATATTATTGTATAACATGATTTCTTCATCTACAATGATCATGTATAGCTAAATCCACAACTAGGATTGTGGGAACCATGAAGACTAACAAGGTAAAATCTGATTAATATGTAATTCTTAAAAAGTATGCATGTATGTATTGATTATGCCCTTCTATGTGAATGTTTTTTAATGGTGGCCAACATTAGAATTTTCCCAAATTCTTATCGATTGGATCAAGGTGGTAATAAATGAAAAAAGAAAATAATTAACAGGATTCGTTGTGATCCCTCTTGTCTAATCAACCTAATTGTATCAAGAGAAGGTTGTACTAGAACAAAAGGTAAGGGTTAGTAATGTCACACTGCGGGGATAGATCAAATCATGTAGTGAAATTTACCTCTCACCTAAACCAAATGATTTGGTGAACTTAACTTACCGTTCTACATGCTACACACTAAAAAAATTATGATTAGCTGGATATACTGAATTAAGGAACCATGGGGAACAAAATATCCTAGTTACTTCTTCCACTAATTTCACAACACTTGCACTTGACTGATTGCACTAGTTTAGGTTTAATTGTTGTTGGTTACAACCCCCCCCCCCCCTTTTGGGAAATAAGTAGATTAACCTGTTCTAATTGCTCATAATTGCTCCAGGTCTAACCATATTCCCTGTGGGATTCTTCCCTAACCTTTGTTAGGTACTATATTTTGAAAACGACCGTTTATCCTCTAATTGGAGGTATAGTTTGGGCGACATCACCGTCCTTCTTTGAACGCGAAGGTTTAGACATACTAACCTCTGCGAATGCGGAGAATAATGCGCGATCACGAAGTATAAAGGGTAATTGCACTAGAATAGTTAACCAACAACAATAACACAAAAAACAAAAATAAGAATTGGACCCTCGGAAATTTGTTTGAAATCCCGTGAACACAAACCAAGCATGGAACCCTACCAAGAATGACATTTCAGACTCAATGGAACTATCAGAATCTGAATCTGAAACCTCCTTGATCCCAAACCCGAGAAAGATCATTTAAACTAGTTTTAGACTCAAAAACTCAAAATATTATTGGAAGCTCTAAAATTACAACGAATCCATTTCTAGCATTAGTTTCACCACCTAGAACCACTGGAACTGACAAAATTTCTATATGAGCTCCCAAACTTCAAATTTTGGTCAAAATCAAACATATGATGCAAAATGAACTAAAAATGCAACTTTGGGTCCAAAATCTTCATTTTAACTTCGAATTCAGTTCTACATATTGTCCTAGAGCAGATTCAGCATTTCAAAACTAATGGAATCAATGGAATCGAATTTTGACTCTTGAAACTCAAAATGACCTCAAAACTCAAAATTTCTAACTTTAAGCCTTTAAAAATTCTTTCTTTTGCAAAACTCTAACTTTTTACAAGATTTTCAAAATTTAACTTTTAAACTCACCCAAAGATGATCCAAGACAACTTTTGGGAAGGAAAAAGTGATAATTAGGTCAAAAATACAAAAAATGACCTTTGAGGTCATCACATCATCCACTATTAAAAATAATATTCATCCTCGAACATGAGATAAGGGGCATACCTGAAGGCTCAAATAATTGAGGGTATCGGGCACGTATATCTGACTTTGTCTCCCAGGTAGCCTCATTATCAAGCCAATAGTTCCACTGGACCTTTACTGAAGCGATCTTCTTAGTCCTCAACTTCCTCACCTGCCTGTCTGAAATAGCTACCGGTTACTTCTCATAAGTCAAATCAGGGCTCAACTCAACTGAATCCATAAAAATCACATGAGACTCATCTGGAATGTAATGTCGTAACATCAAAACATGGAATACAAGATGGACTGAAGACAGGTGGGGTGACAAGGCAAGTCTATAATCCACCTCTCCCACTCTATCGAAAATCTCAAAAGTACTAATGAACCTCGGACTGAGCTTGCCTTTCCTTATGAATCTCATAACATCCTTCGCAGGTGAGGCTTTCAACCAATCCATATAACCAACTGCGAACTCCAAAGGTCGAACCCCCTATCAGCATAGCTCTTTTGGCGACTCTGGGCTATCACCAAACTATTGTGAATCAACAGGACCTGCTCAAGATCATCTCTCAACATATCAATATCCATACTCACCACCACTACTGGTTCAAATCAACCAATAGGAGATCTGCATCTTCGGCCATACAAGGCCTCAAAAGGATCTATCTAAATGGTGGAATGATAATTGTTGTTGTAAGCAAACTCCGTCAAGGGTAAGTGTTAATCCCATCTAGCTCCAAAATCAATAACATAGACCCGAAGCATATCCTCTAGTACCTGAATGGTCCTCTTAGACTAGAAATCTGTCTGAGGATGAAAAACCATACTCATATTCAAATGGGTACCCAAACTATGTTGTAAGGCCCTTTAAAAGTGTGAAGTAAACAATGACTCTCAATTGATACAATTGACATCAGGACTCCATGAAGTCTCATAATATGACTAATATAAAGCTAGGTCAATCTCTCAGTGGTATACTTCACTTTAACCAAAATGAAGTAGGCGAACTTGGTCAATCGGTCCACCATTACCCAAATAGAATCAAAACCCCCAACAGTAGGAGGTAAGCCAACTACAAAGTCCATAGCAATGCGTTCCTACTTCCACTCAGGAATGAGCATCCTTTGAAGCTCTCTACCTAGCCTCAAGTGCTCACACTTGACCTGCTGACATGTCAAGCACTTGGCTACGAACAGTGTTATATCTCTTTTCATACCGGACCACCAATAATACTGACTCAGATCATGGTACAACTTTGTTTCCCCCGGGTGAATAGAATATCTAGTACAAAGAACCTTCCCAAATATCAATCTGATCAAATCACCCACATTAGGCACAAAAGTATGACTCCCAATCCTCAAGACACCATCAAAATCGAGCACTGCTTCTCTAGCTTCACCTCTAGTCTCTTTATCTTGGATAATACAAAACTTCTCATCCTCAAACTATCTCTCATGAATTTGATCCATCAAAGATGAGTGGGACTCATAGTAGCAAGTATTGTTATGACCTAAAATAGGTCACGACTAAAGAAGAATGAAATAAAGTAGAAATACAATCATATAGCATAAGAAACCTCCCAAAACCTGGAGTCATGAGTACAAGAGAATCTATGTATAGTACCGAAGAGTAATATACAATTGTCTCAAGGAAAATGCAAGGTTGTCTCATAATATCTGAAACATAGTCTGAAAGATAGACATAAAAGGGAATCCCAAAGATCTACGATGACTCGAAGTCTGAGTCTCATCGTAGGGATCCGGATGATATCTAAATACTCGGGTGAAATGATCAACTACCCTGTCTTGAACCTTGTGTACATATGTAGGGACAAAACAAAGTAGGGATGAGTACACCAAAATGTACCTAGTAGGTTCAACTGATTGGTAAGAGAAATCGAAAAAGTATGTAATAATAATAAATCCTATCACCTGCATCCAACAAGTTTAGTACATGATACCATATAATCATGAATAATAACAATATCGATGATGAACCAAACTGATAATATAATGCAATACTAGGCATGAATGCAATGGCGTCGCAGTCCATGTATGAAATGAAACTACGTCCATTGCGGGGCCGATATACACATCTATCGAGTGAAGCTATAATATAGAACTCAGGGCATCACGGGCTATGCACACATAATCATGACTGTCGTAGGACGAGGGTATACATTTGTCGAGCTGAGCTACGAGACAGAACTCAAGGGCTGATTAAGCCATGTACTGGAATATCTCAAGATGTTGCAAGCCTCAAGACAAAACACCTCAAAGTGTCGCAGGCCTCAAGAGGCGGATTTAATATAGAATATGAGCATGTCAATGCCACAATATAAGAATGAAACTGTATTTATACCAATGAAACAATTAGACTTTTGACCTGATGATTTAGTTCCCTACTTCTTGAATTAAGCTAATTTGAGTTGATGTTATTCTACCTTTATATGTTTCATTCTGCCATTTTACATACTTGTACATTTCACGTACTGACGTCTATTTGAGCCTACATCTTTTCATGATGCAGATACAGATACTAGCGGTTATCAGTAGGTACCCCATTGAGGACCTATTTACATTCAGTTGATTCGTGAGTCCTCCCCTACTTTCGGAGGATATCATTCTTCTTTCTAGCTTTGAGTTTAGACTTATTTTATTTTATTATGAGGTAGTCATGGACTTATCATTGACACCATTTAGTCAAATGTTTAGAGACTTCATAGACTAGACTATCGAGTTATAATTGGATGTTATTTTTTACTAGTTTCTTTCACACTAGTCTTGCTTAGTTGATGGATAGACTATTTGGCCTTTGACCTTTGATTATCATCTTATCATTGCATTTCTTTAAATATTTCTTATTCATTGATATCTTCCGCTATTAGAATGTGATGAGGTTGAATGGTTCGTTTGGAGGCTAGCAATAGTCTCTGAGTGTCGGCCACGCCAAAGGTACCCTCCCGGGGCATAACATTATATCTCTTGTCTACCTTGGTTTAGTTCGTGGCAGAAGGATGTGGTACATGACAGTTCAAATCGATAACAATGGCTAATTCTTTCAAGTCAAAACAGACAGACATGCCACAATAATTCACCCAAAAGTCATTTTTACTTTTAATTCATCATTGAATAAGCTGATACATTAGCTTCATTTGAAATCGAGGATGACTACTTTTACCCAAGTCTAGATATTTCTAAAAAACATAGATATAAAGAAACTTTTCAAAGTTTATTGCTTTAATATTTTTCTAAAATCAGAAAATGATTCTCTAAGTTCTGATTTTACCCCAAGATCAACAGTCATTCCTGGATTGATATTCATAGGTGTCTCAAAGTCATAATCTGAATACTTGAAAGTCATAATTGAAGGATCGACAACAAAAGAATTGGCAGCAACTCAGGGACTGACAGTAACAACTGAAGGACTGACAACTCTATCATGATGTATTTTGGATCTAACCTCATTCTTTCTATCATTGTCTTATGAAGAATAGTTACCAAATTCTTTTATTACTTCTTCTTTAGACTACTCCAACTCCTCATCTGATTGCCTAGGAGTTGGAGTTGCCTCAATCTCAGAAATTGCATGCTCAGCAAGATTTGCTAATTGTGTTTTATTTGTATCGTCGTTTTGTTGTTCTCAACCTCTTCTTCTATTATAATTAGCTTCCTTCTTCTCGATTTTTTTGTAAGAACATCAAGTATAACATTTTTTCTTTTATTTTGAGCAATTATTGTACAAAGTTTTGTGACAAACTAGAGATAATCCATTAGTTTGATCAATCACTTTCAATAAAGACAAAAAAAAAGCAACTACTAAAGTTAATGTAGCAACTGTTGAAATTATTATAAAAATTTTACCAGTTGCATCTAGAATTAAGCAGTCATACTTTAGCAACTATTGCTACAGATTTAGCAAATTAGTGGACTTGCTATAAGATTTTAGCAACTATTTTCATCTATTTACAATAAATTTTGAGATTATTGCAGCATATGCACATTTTTCAAGCTCGAACAAAAATAACAATCAAGAATATCCTTACATGAATAACATATTTTCTTTTCTCACAAAAAAGTGCAACAACAATAAATAACAAACCTATTTAAGAACACATTACTACATGAATAAAACACCTTTCAAAGGATCTGCTATAGAAACTTCAACAATTACTTCACTAACTATTTAAGAAAGTTTAGCAGTTGTTGTAAGTACTTTAGCAAATGTTGTAAATACTTTAAAATCGAGCAACCAACCATCAACGCTAGTATTTTTCTCACAAAGAGTGCAACAACAAAAATCAAAGAGCAACAACACCCATAGCAGTCGTGGTAAGTACTTCAGCAAATGATGTAAATACTTTAAAAATCGAGGAACAAACCATCAACACCAATATTTTTCTCACAAAGAGTAAAACAACAATAATTAGAAAGCAACAACATCCATAGCAATTGTTGTAAGTATTTCAGCAAATGATATAAATACTTTAAAACCGAGGAATCAACCATCAACACCGATATTTTTCTTACAAAAAATATAACAATAAAAATCAAAGAACAATAAAACTCATAACAGTTGTTATAAATACTTCCGCAAATGATGTAAATACTTTAAAATCAAGGAGCCAACAAATTATCATCAATATTTTTCTCACAAAGAATACAATTAGGGGTGGGCATTCGGTTCTTCGATTTTATTTTAACAAAATTTGATTTGATTTTTCGATTTTTGATTTTGAAAAATTGTGCACCATATACCGAATCAAATGATTTTTTTCAGGTTCGGTTCGATTTTATTCGGTGTTTTTAAAATAATTTTTCGTTGTAAACTAATGAAAAATAAAATGAGAACAAAATCAAGGTATAAGACACTTAAAAACTTAAAATCATATTAAGTGATGATGTGCTCCCATGGAACACTTATTGTGATTAGAAAACTATAATTTTCTTTGTCAAGAACTTGCGTCTCCAACTATTGCTTGAGGAAAACAAGTACGAAGACATCCTTTACATGACATAAATCGACAAAAATATGTTTGAATTAAAAAACTATAATTATCTTTGTCAATAACTTGCACCTCCAACTATTGCTTGAGGAGAACAAGCACGAAGACATCTTTTACATGATATAAATCGCCAAAAATATGTTTGATTTTTTTTTTGAAAAATAATATTTCAAATTTACTATATGAAATTTTGTTGCTACTTTGATTTGTTTCATGAATGATTTAATTGCTAATTGATTTATACATATATATAAGTTCGGTTCTTCGGTACACCGAAGTTTCAAGACCCCTACACCGAACACCGAATCAAACTTTTGAAAAAAGAACACCGACACCGAACTCAAAAATTAGATTCGAAGAACCAAATTAGTTTGGTTCGGTTCGATTTTTCTGTATTTATGCCCACCCCTAACTGTATAACAACAAAAATCAAAGAACAACAATACCAATAACAGGTTCGATTTTTCTGTATTTATACCCACCCCTAACTGTATAACAACAAAAATCAAAGAACAACAATACCCATAACAGTTATTGTAAATACTTCAACAAATGATGTAAATATTTTAAAATCGAGGAACCAACTATCAACACCAATATTTTTCTCACAAAGAGTATAACAACAAAAATCAAAGAACAACTACACTTATACCCAAAAATCTTCAAAGAGTACAACAAATCAAAGAACACCAATGAAAACAACCCAAGTAGATATTTATTAGGGCATGCAATAACAAATTTTATGAAATACATCTACTTTTTCATCTTCTTAAACCTAAATAATTATTTTTACAAGAAAAATTAAAATTCTAGTTGAAGAAAAATAAAAAAAATCTTCAAATTTTAAAAATATACTAATCCTAAAAGTGAGAGGAAGCGAGAAAAATGATGATACCATGATGGAGATGACGACGACGAGGTGGTGAAGATAATGTTGACGAGGACTAGTGCTGTAACAAGAAATGAAGAAGAAAATGAAGAATGAAGAACTTGTTCTTTGTTCTTCGTGTCTCTGATGAAGAAAGAAAATAAGGAACTAAAAAGTCGTGTCCAAAAAAGGTAGTTTTGCTTTTCTCAAATTTTTTAAAAAGGAAAAAGGATAAAAAAATATCCTTCATTTCTATTTTGGGTCATTTATACTCTTGTACTATCAGAAATGGGTCAAAAATGCCCTGATATTAACAGAAAAGGGTAAAAAATGCCCTTGATTTATACTTTGGTCCAAAAATGCCCTTGTCAATGATACTTTGGTCAAAAAATGATGATAAGAGAATTTTTAGACCTAAGTATTGACAATTAGTAAATATTTATCTTACTTCAATTCGAGAAAAAAATTTAAATTTTTTTTTTGGTTTATTATAATTATTATTTTTATTGTTATCTAAATAAAAATTAATGTTTGGTTTAAAAATTAATATTTGGTTTACTATGATCTTATACTTATGACATATATTATTTGTTACAGGGGTACGGTATTCTATTTTAATTGATAAAATGAAATTAAAAAAATAATTATTTTCTTACATTTTTATTTGTTAATGTGATTTTAAAAAAACAAAATAAGAAAATAATTCTTTAAAAAAAATTTTTTTATTAGGAAAACAATATGTTTAAAAAGAAAATATATACTCCCTCCGTCCAACTTTACTTGGCTCCTATTAACTTGACACAGGGATTAAGAAGTAGTAAATGATAGGGGTAGTTTTACCAAATCACCCTTTGAATATAATTAATGGAATGTATTGAAAAATGTAATAGAGAAATAACTATAATAAATGACAAGGGTAAATTAGGAACTAAGTGTAAAATTATCTCTTGATTTCATAAACTGGACAAGTATTGTTGGACATCCTAAAATAGTATAGGGGCCAAGTAAAGATGGACAGAGGGAGTATATACATTCATTTAAAGAAGGACATTTCTGACCCATTTGGTAACAATAAGAACATTTTTGGACCAAATTATCATTGACAAGGGCATTTTTGGACCAAAGTCTAAATCAAGGACATTTTAAACCCTTTTTCATTAGTATCAAGATATTTTTTTATCAATTTTTGATAGTATAAAAGCATAAATAATCCAAAATAGGAAGACATTTCTTATCTTTTTTATAGTACAAAGATATTTTTAACTCTTTTCTCTTTTAAAAATTCTAAAAAGTTTCTTTTTTAAAAAGAGAAGTTTCTGAAATATTTAAAACGTACACTTCATCCCCTAATTATTTAATCTTTAATTAGTAATCAAAATTATCAATTTTTTTAATTTGAAGACCTAAGTAACACCGTCTCAATTTTCACAACTTTCTTGAACCCAAACCCAGGTAGCAAAGGACCCGAAGTGTTTCCAATATCCAATACAATAAACAGGCGAACTAGGGCATTGCGTTCTATTGCATTGCAGAAGAAGAAATGAAGGTAGCTCCAAAAGTAGTGCTACTCTTCAAAGATCCAAGCGGCTTGGGCACAGCCATCTTCGAAGCTCTTCAACCAAACCCTAACTCCAACCTTCAAAGACGGTAAGCAACCCTTCTCCCCCTCTTCTACCGATTGTATCTTCTTACTTAATCCATTTCGTTGCAGAAAAGAATCGCTGGATTTATCATTACAACGTTACGGAATCAAAGATCAAAAGGTTTCGGTCGAAGTCGTTCATTTTCTCCATGGCACGAATCTCGAGGTACATTTTCCTTTCGTTACAGAGGAAAATGTATTCCGTAACTCTTTCTCTGTATAGATATATTTTTTCAGTAATTGGTTATGTAAAAAACATACCCAGTGAAATATGTGTGTAGTAAAATATGTTTACAACATTGCACTCAAGGTGTAGCCTAGTGGTCACTAAAGTGGGTTGAGAAACATTTGGCTTCACGTTCAAATTCTGCACTAGGTGATTTCTTGTACAGAGTTATTTGGTATCTGTTATTGGTACATTTGGACATTTGGAATTAGTCAAGGTGCATGAAAGCTGATTTGGACACCACGGCCATCTAAAGAAAAAAATGTTTACAACATTGCCAAGATATGGAGGGTTATTCATACCAAACTCATAGTACTTGGCTTATTTTTTAGATACTAATAAAGGGCAAATTAGTACCATACATTGTACTGAATTTGGTTAGGCATTTTGCTTTTTGGAGATTATAGACCATATTTTGATTTATTTTTTTTCCTTTTCTTAGGTATCTCTGTTACTTATGGAAAACTACGAGCCTCCAATACTTGCTTGTGCTCTCAATGAAGTTCTGGCATTATTAGTAGGAGATGGGTTGTCAAATACGCCCACAATTGTAGCCCCTTTTGTTGTGGCTGCAAATAAGCTTAAGATGGAAAATAGAACTTCTGTTGCAGTTGACGATATATCAGTTTATGGGTTGCAAGTAGGTGCCTCTAGTGGCCTTACTAAAGCTTTGTGCATGAATTTGCAAAGCCCACCTCAGTCGTTGCAGTTTTTTAACGAACAGTTGACCTGCTTGCTTCAATTGGTTCGAGTCCTGAAGATGCCTACTTTTGTTATAATTGGCAAAAAAGGTCAAAATTTGCATCATACGTCTTCAGAAGAGGAACAGGAGGTATGTTATAAATTTTCATATGCTTGTTCATTAAATGGTTGGTTTTCATGCTTTGAACAGTGGAGCTGCTTTTTAGTTTCTTACCTAAATTTTAAGATTTAATGTTTTGAACAATTTATTTATGGATTTTCTTTTTGTATTTCTGCATGTGTTTTAAAAATGAGTTGGGAGGAGGAGGGGGAGAAAGGACTTCAAATAAGAGTAACTTTAGCTCCAGTGCAGTTTCTATTTTTGTATCCTATTGCCGCTGGCCGAGCTGAGTGGCTTATGTATTGCCAGGCAGTAAGTTATTACAGCTGCAAAAATCAAACCCTAGTGGCAAAAAAACCAGCTCTTGATTGCTGAAATTCATGCAGATCAAGATAGACAAAGCCATAAATTGTCTTTGATTTAATGTAATCAATTTTTAGTCTGATAACATTATTGTTGCATTTTCTGACAACAGAAAAAAATAACTTAATTCAGGAATTTACTGCTGAAAACAGATCGGAAGGAAGAACTTTAAATAGAGTAACTTTCCTCGTGCAATTGACTTTGATATATATCCTATCACAGCTGGCCGAGCTGAATGGCTCATGTTCACCAGGCAGTAAGTTAATACAGCTGCAAAAGTTAAACCTGAGTGGCAAAAACACTAACTCTTGATTGCTTGGGTCCAAGCAGTCCAAGATAGACAAAGCCATATATTGTCTTTGGTTAGATATATATCAAAAGTTTATAAGTGTTAGATAATGCTAACATTATTATTTCCTTTTCTATGACAAGTAACATAAAAAGTAACTTGCAAGGAATGTACTGCTGAAAAACAAGAATGAAAGAAAGCACTTTAAATAGAATAATTTAGCTCTCATGCAATTAACTTTGATACATATACTATTGCAGCTGGCCGAGCTGAATGGCTTATGTATGCCAGGCAGTAAGTTAATACAGCTGCAAAATTAAGTCAGAGTGGCAAAAAAGAACCAGCTCTTGGTTGCTTGAGTTCAAGCAGATCAAGATAGACAAAGCCATATATTTTCTTTGGTTAAATAGAATCAAAATTGTAAGACCTAGAACTTAGATAACATTAACGTGATTACTTCATTTTCTATTACAATTAACATAAAAAGTAACTTGCAAGGAATGTACTGCTGAAAAACAGAATGAAAGAAAGCACTTTAAATAGAATAATTTAGCTCTCATGCAATTAACTTTGATACATATACTATTGCAGCTGGCCGAGCTGAATGGCTTATGTATGCCAGGCAGTAAGTTAATACAGCTGCAAAATTAAGTCAGAGTGGCAAAAAAGAACCAGCTCTTGGTTGCTTGAGTTCAAGTAGATCAAGATAGACAAAAGCCATACATCAACTTTTAAGTCTTATAGAGTGATATTAACACCCTTATTCCTTTTTCCCCTGACAGTAACAGAAAAAATAAATTAAGTTGATTAAGGAAATTACTTGTGAAAATAGACAGGTTTGTGGATGCAACTACATATTTTGATGACTGGTAAGTGCTGTGGAGGTTTCTTGAGCAACCATTTCACATTATTCGTTGTTGTTACTTCTTTCATTCTGTGTTCTTTTTCAAACTGCTTGGGAATGCTTTATTTTAAGTTGGGGGTCTATCACAACCTCTACCTCTACGAGGTAGGGGAAAGGTCTACGTGCACTCTACCCTCCCGAGACCCCACTTGTGGGATTACTTTTGGTATGTTGATGTTTCTTATAGCAACCAGCATTGTGGTTCCAGGGATTTGATTGATGTAATTGAATAAAGCTATGGACTTGAATATTATGTCATTTAGCCTCCGAAATTCTCTGCAAGTGTTTTCTTGGAGATCCTTTATTATCACTTCTCTATCTCAGCAAGAGGGGCTCGATAGAGTTAGCAGTTACTTCTCCCTCCTCCCTGCTTACTTGTATCCAAAGAAAAAAAGGATGAAAATAAAGTATACTAATACAGATGTCACTTTCTAACTTCCAGGTGATACATGAGATAGGAAAGCATTTGGCTAGCTTTTCATCTCTTAGTTTCTCAGGAGACAAGATAGCATGGGATGCGACAAAGTCATCAAGAGAAACTCAAGAGCCTTGGCGTGCATTATATGGTTGAATCTTTTTGGTGGCCATGCATGGCATGTTACTGATTTTTGTATGCTCCTAGGCTAGGAGTTGTTAGTTTCGAAGCAAAATGTAAAGCTTCTTTCTTCCTAGATCTACTGTTATTGTTTCAATTTTCCTTCTTTATGGTATGGCATGTGTTTGCTTAACCAATACATCCTCGATATCTTTTTATGTTAGTCAATTATAAACCAATACAATTTTTAAAATATTCTTATTTACCTTTAATATATTATATAACTACTAGAGACCATATAAATTATCAATATTTACATTAACTGATACGAGTAAATATTTGAAAGATAAGTAGATACACCGTTAATCATTTCTCATATGAAAGATTTTTTTTTTTTGATAATTGACAATTCTTGAATTGTGTGATTTTGTTAAATGAAAGTTGGATTATTTTTTTCTTTAATCAGTACCCTTTATTGTCATGTTATGGGCGTTGATTAATTAATTTATTAATCATGAACATAAATGGTTAATTTTATAGCAAAACCCTACACATTAATTTAATAACTACACCATTAGTTGCGTGAGTTTCCAACTACTCTACCCCAAAATGAGAACCTACGCGGGGAGAATTCGGAGTAAAAGGAAAGTCAAGAACAGAGTAGCCAAACGTTAATATCCTTTTTCTTCTTTTTTCAACATTTAACATTCTTGACTAGATTTCTTTTCTTTTGTTAAATTTACTGAATTATGGATTGAGGAGTATGTTACAACTTATTAGAAGAGCGAAATTAAGCAGCTCAAACAGACTTTTTTCTAGTCAACATACTTGCTTGAGCTGCTTGTTTCATTTCTGTCTTTATTATATACGGTCCAATCAAAATATTTCGTGGACTTTGACATATTTGCTTGAGCAAATTAAGGGTACATCCATAATTTTCTTATGGTTCTTCCGTTTTAATTTGTTTGTCTTATTTTTAGTGTTAAAAAATACTACTAATTCAATTAATTAATGACTTAAAATATTTTTTTTTAAAACATGTTATGGTTCTTCCGTTGTAATTTGTTTGTCTTATTTTTAGTGTTAAAAAATGTTACTAATCATGATAATTAAAGTTGTTCAAGCAGGCAGCAGGTCAATATGCCTGCTTGAGCAGCTTGAGGGTATATCCACAATTTTTTATGGTTCTTTCGTAATAATTTGTATGTCTTATTTTTAGTGTTAAAAATATTGCTAATCATGATAATTAAAACTGCTCAAGCAAGCAACAGGTTGACATGCCTGCTTGAGCAGCTTGAGAGTATATCCGTAACTTTTTATGGTTCTTCCGTTGTAATTGCTCAAACAGGCAGCTGGTTGACCTGCTGCCTGCTTGAGCAACTTGAGAGTATATCTGCAATTTTTTATGCTTCTTTCGTTGTAATTTGTTTGTCTTATTTTTTGTGTTAAAAATGCTACTAATCATGATAATTAATGACTTAAAATATTCCTAAAAAATATGTTGCGTCACAATATTAATAATTTAAAACATTTAAAATCATATTAAAATTTTAATTAACTCTCTAAATTCTACCTATATCACTTAAATTAAATTTAAAAAAATAATAGATATTGGAATGCACTAGCGCGGGCACCAATATCTTGTATAGTTAGCCACTGTGATATGATGAAAGTGAGATAAATTTGAAAAATCTAATTTTTCTAATTAAATTGTTAGTACAATTTTAATATTTATACAAGAAAATACATAAATTCCCACTTAAATTTGGTAGTCAAATTTACTTTCACATTTTAATTTTACGTACATTTATACTCAACTCAACTGAATCAATAGAAACCACATGAGACTCATTTGGAATGTAACGCCGCAACATCGAAACATGGAAAACAGGATGGATTGACGACAAGTTAGGTGGCAAGGCAAGTCTATAAGCCACATCTCCCACTCTATCAAGAATCTCAAAAGGACCAATAAACCTCAAACTTAGCTTGCCTTTCTTCCCAAACCTCATAACACCCTTCAAAGGCAAGACTTTCAACCAAACCATATCACCAACAGCGAACTCCAGGGGTTGAACCCACCTATCAGCATAGCTCTTTTGGTGACTCTGGGTTGTCATCAATCTACTCTGAATCAATCATACTCGTTCAAGATCATCTCTTAACATATCAACGCCCATGTTCACCACTACTACCGTGTCAAACCATCCAATGGGTGATCTACACCTCTAGCCATACAAGGCCTCAAAAGGAGTCATTTGAATACTGGAATGGCAATTGTTGTTATAAGCAAACTCTACTAAGGTCAAATGTTGATCCCACCTAGCTCCAAAATCAATAACACAGGCTCAAAGCATATCCTCTAATACCTGAATGGTCCTCTTGGATTGATTATCAGTCTGGGGGTGAAAAGTTGAACTCAAATCCAAATGAGTACCCAAACCATGATGTAAGGCTCTCTAAAAGTGTGAAGCAAGCCCCGATCTGATATGATAGACACCGGGACCCCGGAAGCCTCACTATCTGACTGATATAAAGTTGGGCCAATCTCTCCACTGTGTACCTCACTTTGACCAAAATAAAGTACACTGACTTGGTCAATCGATCCACCACTACCCAAATAAAGTCAAACCCCCCGACAGTAGGAAGTAAGCCAATAATGAAGTCCATGGCAATACATTCCCACTTCCACTCGGGAATGGGCATCTTCTGAAGCTCTCCACCTAGCCTCAAATACTCACACTTGACATGTTGACATGTCAATCACTTGGCAATGAACTCAACTATGTCTCTCTTCATACCAAACCACCAATAATGTTGTCCCAAATTGTGGTACATCTTCACTGCCCCTTGGTGAATGAATATAGAGTATAATGTACCTCCTCTAGTATCAATTTGGTCAAATCTCCCACCATAAGGAAACATATATGACTCTCAATCCTCAAAACACCAACAGAATCAAGCTTTGCTTCCCCAGTTTCACCTCTAGTTATTTTATCCCAAATAATACACAACTTCTCATCCTTAAACTGCCTCTTACCAATCTGATCCATTAAAGATGAGCGGGACTCAATGGAAGCAAGCAATCTACCCTGCTCTAAAATCTGCAACCTCACTAACCCATTAGCCAACCTTTGAACATTTATAGCCAATAGTCACTCCTCAACCTAGATAGTTGCTAGGCTCTCATTTTAGAATTCTTCCTACTCAATGCATCGGCCATCACATTGGCCTTCCTGGGATGATAGAGAAAATCAAGTCATATTTTTTAGGAGCTCAATCCACCTCATTTGCCTAAGATTTAGATCTCGCTAACTAAAAATATACTGAAGATTATGATGGTCAGTAAAGATCTCACAATGGACTCCATAAAGGTAATGACGCCATAACTTTAACACGAACATAACCATAGCTAACTCCAAATCATGGGTGAGGTAATTCTTCTCATGAACCTTCAACTGTCTAGAGGCATAAGCAATAATCTTCCCTCTTTGCATCAACACACCACCTAGCCCGACTCCCAAAGTATGGCAATAGACTGTGAAATCAACCCCCTTCTCCGACAATGTCAAAATAGGAATTGAAGTTAGCAATAACTTGAGCTTTTAGAAGCTCTCCTCACACTCATCAGACCAATGGAACACCATATTATTCTAAGTCTAGTTAGTAGAGCTGCAATAGCAGAGAGATCCTAAACAAAAAGGCTATAATAACCAGCCAAGCCCACAAAACTACGAATCTTTGTAGTTGAGGTAGGCCTAGTCCAACCCCAAACAACCTCAATCTTTGTCGGATGAACTCGGATACCCTCCTTGGATACCAGTGCCCCAAGAATGCTACCGAACTCAACCAGAACTTGCACGTGGAGAATTTTTCATACAGGTTCTCCTCATTAAGCCTCTAGAGCATGATTCTTAAACGTCTCACATGATCCTCCTCGATCTTAGAATAGATCAAAATATCATCGATGAACATAATCAAGAACGAGTCCAGATACGATCGAAATACCCCATTCAACAACTCCATAAATGTTGTAGGGGCATCAGTCAAACCAATGGACATAACAAGAAAGGTATAATAGCCATACCTGGTTCAAAAAGTTATCTTGGGAATTTTTTATGGCCGAATACGGAGCTAATGATACCCAGACCTCAAGTCAATCTTAGAAAATAATGCATCTCCCTAAAGCTAGTCAAATAAATCATCAATGCGAGGAAGAGGATAATTGTTCTTGACAGTCACTTTGTTCAACTGACTATAATCAATACATATCCTCATAGACCCATCCTTCTTCTTGACAAATAGGACTGGGGCACCCCAAGGTGAAACAGTGAGGCGAATAAAGCCCTTACTCAATAGATCCTTAAGTTGCTTCTTTAGCTCTTTCAACTCAGTTGGAGTCATCCGATAAAGAGTGATAGAAATGGGTTTGGTGCCCAGCTGAAGGTCATTAGCAAAATCAATGTCCCAATCAAGAGGGACTCCAAGCAAATCAATAGGAAACACATCCAGGAACTCACAAACCACCAGAATATACTTCATAGAAGGTAACTCAGTAGCAGTATCATGAATAAATGCTAAATAAGCTAAACACTCGTGATCAATCAATTTTTGGACCCTTATATAAGATATCACTTTACTAGGATAGGAACCCTTCAAACTAGTCCACTTAATCCTCAGTCTACCTGGCATGGCTAAGGTAATAGTCTTGGCATAGCAATCAAGAATAGCACGATAAACAGATAGTCAATCTATACCCAGAATAACATCAAAATCTACCATATCCAGTATAATCACATCTACCCAAGTGTCATAGCTTGCCAAAGTAACCAGATAGGATTGGTACAGCCGATCCACTACTAAAGGCTCTCCTACTAGGGTCGAAACATGAATAGGCATAGACATGGAATCACAAGACAACTCAAATACCAAGGAGAAATAAGCAGACACATAAGAATAAGTAGAGTCAAGATCAGATAAAACAGATGCAGGGCAATGGCAAACTGGAAAAATACTTGTAATCACAGCATCAGAGGCCTCGGCTTCGGGCCTACCTGGAAAAGCATAACAATAAGCATCTCAACCTCCACTAAACAAAGTTGACCCCCTACCACCTGATTGAGTGGAAATATCACCTGCTCCTTTACTACCAGTACGTCCACCTCTATCCATTTGACCTCTACCACGACCCCTAGTATGGGGACAGAACCTCTAGTTGGTGGTGTTGGATCTCTAATTGATGCGACAGAGTATGTACAGTGAGGCCTATAATGAGTTTGTTTAGGGAACTGACATATTAAATGATCAGAAATTCCACACCCAAAGCAAGATCTAAGGGTGGACTACTACTGTGAAGAAGCAGAAGGGATGTTGTAATCTCCCTGGCCTGTAGGCCTATGCTAGGAACCAGATGTATTATGCCTTGAACTATAGGAATCATGAGGACCTCGTCCCATCTCTGAAGATGGCAAGGCTGCATGAACCCTGCGATGCTAAAATGAACCACCTTCTCTAACTATACCTCTGCCCCCCGATGAGGTACCTCAGTACTGTCCTAAAGTATGGACCGTCCCCAAACTCCTCTTACTATATCAACTCTGCCTTCTTGGCAATACTAACCACTAACCAAAAGGAAGCTCCATCTCTAGCTACCTAGAATATAGACTACCTGATCGAATAAACCAACCCTCTCATAAACCGACGAACCTTCTTTCCTTTGGTCAAAAATATAGTTGTAACATAATGGACTAACTAGAAGAAACGAACCTCATACTCTAAAACTATCATGGTGCCCTGCCTCAAGCTCTCAAATCTCAACTAGCTCTCCTCCTGGATGCTCCAAGGAATGAACCAATCATAAAAAGCATCAGAGAACATCTCCCAAGTCATCTAAAAAGACCCAACTAGAAGGGATCCTGAATAAGTCCTCCACCACTCCTTGGCTGGCCCACGAAGATAGAGGGTAACATATCTCACCCCATGTGTATCTACTAGACCCATAGTCTCTAGTAACTCTTTGTAAGCAGTAAGAAACTCATGTGCATCCTCGGTCATCCCACCCTGAAACTGAGGTGGGTCCATCTTCCAGAACCTCTCATACCTCTGTTACTCATCATCACTCAAGGAAGCTACTGGTGGAACCTCAATAATTAGAGCTACTAGTGGTTGCTCCACCTGAACTTGGGCCTCGGGGGTCTGCTGCTAATCATGAGGTTGAACCCCAAATCGAGTTTGTAAAGTACCAAGAGTAGCAGTTGGGCTACCAGTCTGTCCCAAAGTGTCCAACACACCCAAAACTCTCAGTAGTGTATCCTAAAGTAGTGGTGCTACAACAAACTCATGTGGAACCTGCTCTTGTCTCGGCTCCAAAAATGGCTCGGGGGAGATACCCCGATAATAATCTCTCGTCAGTATGGCTCCTCGGCCCTTACCTCTAGCTTGCCCTTTGGCACGACCCCTACCCCTATCTTGGGTCTTAGTAGCAATATCAAGGGCAGCCTCCCCTCGACCCGAAGCAACAATAGCTCTGGTCCTCGCCATCTATCAAAAGGACACACGAATACTCAGTGCTTAAACAAGACCCACACACGAATTGATTAGAATAAAGTAAAAGAGAATTTCCTAACAGTCTCTGTAGCCTCTCAAGGATAAGCAATGAACGATTTCACACTGATCCTTAAGACTCTACTCGACTGGGCTTGTACACATGTGAGACCCATGAACCTGGGGCTCAGATACCAAATAAACCAAAATTTGGGTGTGATGACACTTACCTAACCCACCAAGGCGAGTTAGCCCAAACCCAACAACTTGACAAATATAGATAAAGCAGAAGATAAATAGTATAATAATATAAATAAATGCAAAAGAAAGCACTATAACCATTCCAAGAACTAGTGTCACATGTACAAGCCTCTAAATGTAGAATACTAAAATGAAATATAAGTCATAATGTTTAGTCCTCAAATAGAACTAAAAACATACAATGAGATCCTCAAGGGCCTATTAAGGAAATAAACAGCTACCTCTCAAGTTATCCAGAAGATCAATCCAACAAAAAGAAGTCTAGCAGGATAGATTGGGCTCACAACCTACAAAAATATAGCAAGGAGTGAGTACCAAACAACAAGATACTTAGTGAAATGGAACTAACCTAAAGTAAAGCAATGAAGAACACAAGTAAATCTTTAAATCCCAACCACAATCTGTTGAACTACAAACCTGCACTTAAAAAAGTCCCAGCACAATATAATATACAGATCATAATAATATAGATGTACTCATTATCTTGCATGATATCTCGATACACAGGAATACAAGTAGATCCAATGCATACTCACAATAAGGATGAGATAAGTATTCAACATACAACAGTATCAACGAAGTATGATGTGAGATCATGAGGTGTATATCATGTAATGCAATGTTAGATAATTGTAGTGCATGTCTGTCCTAGAATGTACATCCACTTATCAGATATGGTTGTCTGCCTCAGTCGAAACCTATGGGGGACATATCTATTGGTGTATATGTGAACACTGCCGACAAAGACCTCAGCTAATGCTCACCCACCCAGAAGAGATCTCGGGCCATCCAAAAGAGACCTCGGACCCAACCGGTAGAGACCTCGGCCACCAATCCACATGTTACCTTTCTCACCTCTCAACCATAGTCATCACAAGTGTCAATGCACAGATAATAATAGATGCAACATGTATGATCACAATTATATCACAGTGTTATCATCATAATGATCCCAATATCTCAATACCATCAACAACTCAATATTATAGTATCACAATATCATCGGTGTCTCAGTATTATCAATGTATCAATATCTCAACCACATCATAATATATGCACCATCTCACTATCAATATCAAATAATTCACAAGGTCACATAGATTATATAATTGTCATTTATTTATAGATCAACGTATCAACATACGAGCAAGTATTCAATACGAATAGTCATGATCAAGCCTACAATGGTACAATTCTACCCCCAAATACTAAATTTCATACATATAGGAGCATACAAGGTTCAACCTTACTTAATGAAAGGTTAGAAGTCTACTTGCCTCAAATAGAGTCCCAAATCAAGTCAAAATCGCCACTTTTTCCCTCTTTTGGTTCTCTGATTCACCATAATCTATTCAAATATGGCATCACAATCACATAACGAATCTAATTACACTAGAATCAAATAATTCAAAGAAAGGGGTAAAATAGTCAAAAATCTCATGCTGAAAAACATCGCCAGAATCTAAAAATTTATATATGAAGATGTTCTCCACATAGTAAGGAACTCAACGGTGAAAATAATTTTGAAAATGGAGTTTAGATGAGGGAGAAATCCACTATTCAAGTTTAGAAAATCCATATACAAAAATTCCCAATTTACACCATTAAAATACCAAAATTAGAAGTTAAAATCATCAATTAATCAATGTAAATCAATGAAATAGGTTATAAAATAGTTACCCAATCGATTAGCCTTGAAAACCTTGAAAATCCTCCCTTGAAATGAGCTTGGAAATGTCAAAAATAGTGAAAAGGATTTAAATCTAATATTTTAAAAAGACACACTGTTCAAGCATGAACAACACTCCGCGAACGCAGAGCATTGTCCACGAACGCGGAGGTTAGAGGGGACCAGCACTTCGCGAATGCAGAAGTGTACCCCACGAATGTGGAGGTTTGGGAAGTCGCACGCGCCACAACTCCATGAATGCGGACCCCATTATGCAAATGTGGAGGTCTAAATTAATTGACCTCTATGAACGCGGAGCTTTGGGTGTGACTGCAGAGAGTAACCCAGACCTGCATCAAAAACAGTTACACCATCCAAACCACAACAAATCAAAAACAAGAGTTGGACCCTCAAAAATTCATTCGAAACACCGTGAACACATATTATATGTGGAACTCTACCAGAAATGACAATCAAGACTCAATAGAACCTTCGAATTTAGAACCATCGTGGTCCCGAACCCAAGAAAGAACATTTAAACTAGTTTTGAACTCAAAAATTCAAAATATTTATGGAAGCTCTAAAAATTACAACGAAGTCATTTCTAGCGTTCGTTTCATTACCCAGAATCAATGGAATCGATGGAATTTTGATACAAGCTCTCAAATTCTGAATGTTGACGAAAGTCAAACTTATGATCCAAAATGAACTAGAATTGCAATTTTAGGCCTAAAATCTCCATTTTAACTCCGAATTCAGTTCTGCAAGTTCTACTAGACCAGATTCAGCATTTTAGAACTGATAAAATTGACGAAATTAAATTTTGACATTCAAAACTCGAAATGATCTCAAAACTCAAAAATTTTAACTTTAAGCCTTTGAAAACTCTTTCTTTTGCAAAACTCTAACTTTTTACAAGATTTTAAAATTTTGACTTTTAGACTTGACCAAATATGATCCAATACTTTTTACGAAATTAAATTGCTTTCAATACTTTTTATCATCCTCTTTCAATACATGTCGACAAACTCCATCTAATTTTTGAAGCAAGGTGTGAGTCATTTGAAAAGAAAAATAAGACCCATTGATAGGATATGAATGCATGTCCATTGGCAGGACAAATGAGAAATGATCCATTGGTAGAATATGAATATATGTTCATCGGTAGGACGAATGAAAAATCATCAATATAGGATAAAAATGCATGTCCATTGATAGGAGGAATGAAGATAATTTATTGAATACAATATGAATGGTTCTCTCGATAATGAAAAATGAATGAATATGCAATATGAATGACTGACTCTCTTGGCAATGCAATATGCATGAATGACCCTCTCGATAATGCAAAATGAATGAATGGCCCTCTTAATAATGTAAAATGAATGAATGGTCCTTTTGGCAATGCAAAATGAATGAATATAAAAAATGAATGAATGGCCCTCTTGGCAATGCAATATGCATGAATGGCCCTCTCGGTGATGCGAAATGAATGAATGGCCCTTTTGGCAATGCAAGATGAATGAATATGAAAAATGAATGAATGATCCTCTCAGCAATACAATATGCATAAATGACCCTCTTGGCGATGCAAAATGAATGAATGACCCTCTCGTCAATGCAAAATGAATAAATGGCCCTCTTGGCAATGCAAAATGGCCCTCTTGGTAATGCAATATGCATGAGTGGCCCTCTTGGCAATGCAGTATGCAAAATGAATGAATGGCCCTCTCGACAATGTAAAATGAATGAATATGACACTACTACCTCCAATAGTTCAATGTGAATGTAATGAAAATGAAGAAACATTACCATCTCCGATATTGCAATGTAAAATGAATGCATGTGATACTACCACCTCCGGCAGTGCAATGTGAATACAATGCAAATAAAGAAACATTACCACCTCTAGTAATGGGATGTAAAATGAATGCATGTGACACTACCACCTCCGATAGTGGGATGTAAAATGAATGCAGTGGGTGACACTACAAACTCTGGTAGTACAATATGCATGCAATGAAAATGAAGAAATACTATCACCTCCGATAATGTGATGTAAAATGAATGCATATGATACTACCACCTTTGATAGTGCAATGTGAATGTAATAAAAATGAAGAAACACTACCACCTCTGGTAATGCGATGTAAAATGAATGCATATGACACTACCACCTCCGATAGTGCAATGTGGACGCAATGAAAATGAAGAAACACTACCACCTCCGGTAATGCAATATAAAATGAATGTATGTGACACTACCACCTCTGGCAATGCAATGCCGGAGATTTTGAAGTCGGTTTTAAACTTCTGACTATGTTGGAGATCATTTGAAGCTGACTACCGAGTTTTTCACAGTACTTGATTAAAATTTTGAGGTTTTCCTCAAAAAATTTATCCCAGTTGGATTTTGGCAGATCCTGAATCGTTGATGGAAGAATCTTACATTCTTCTAGAATTTTTGAGATTTTATCAAAACTTTTATCCCAATTGCACGTATTGGCATGATCTTCAATCTTGACTTGTTGGGGATGATATCTTTCTTGGGCATTTTGAGATTTTTCAAGATTTCACTCCAGTTTTTATTATAAAGAGGAATGAAAATCTCATCAGATACATGACCAAACCTAAATGATGCTTGCTTTTTTTTCTTTTCTTTTCTTTTTTTCAAAAAATAAATAGTATAAAAAATAGTCAAATCTTGACCACAATTGATACCAACCATTAGGAATGCATACAAAATTATTTTATTTTTTCAGCTGAGATTGAATTCGAAGTAACTCCTATAGATTCAAGTGGTACGTCAAATATACTTAAGTATCAACAAAATTTGTTCATCTTACTTCAAACAAAGGTTTTGAATTTACGAATCCTCATGTGTCAAGTTCCCTCACAACAAAGAAAGTCCTATCTCACACATGCATAAAATATTTGATTTAAGGACATTTTGCGAAATACGCTCATGCTTAGAAAGATGTTCAATGCATGTAATTGTGATACTGATGAGTCGTGAAAACGCTCATCATTTGACACTTTTCTAGATGAAATCTTTGCGAATTCTCAAGCAAATTGTTGCGTTTAATGTATTTTGTGGTACATTTTTCAGGAAAATCAGGCAAGGCACGAAAAAGAACAAAATGGAGCAAACTGTATCCCAGACGGTCAGGTTCACGGACCGTGTACCTTTTAACGGGCAGTGAAACTGACCGTGAAAGGTAACAGAGAGTGCAAATGCTGAAAGGAAGCAAAAATGGGCAAAGTCAGAACTCACGGGAGGAGTAACGACCCGTGTACCTGATAACGGCCAGTGTACCTGCACGTTAAAGGTGACAGAATGTCAGTCGTTGAAGTATGAAGAAATTGAGGCTAAGTGAAGGTAAACGGACTGTGTAACGGGCCGTTGGAGGATTGACGGACCGCATCAAGCATCGTTAAACATCACAGAACCTTGGCCAACATGTACAAGTGAAAAAAAATTGAAGGCAATCCAGACGGACAGTTTGACGGGCCGTGTAACGTTACACGGTTCGTTGCTGGTGATCGTTAAACATTACAGTAAGCTGATGGATGGACGGGTGAAGCTCAGGAATTAAGTGTGCGCAGACGAAAAGTGGCACAGACCGTTTAATGGTAGACGGTCCGTGTAGTTATCGATTTTGCGTGCTAAAGCCCGGTTTTTCTATTTTGTCTAGGATTTGTTTTAAATCATATAAATACATTTTTATTAGGTTGTTTTTGGGATGTTATGACTGCTAGGTCACGAACAAGGTGTTTTTGACTTGAGATATTACTTTTGCATTTTTTTGCTACTATTGATTCATTGAATTGCAATTACGATTTGTGATTTCGTTGATTTTCTCAACCGTAAGTGTAAATCATGTTCTCTTCATCTTGTTTTAATTCAGATTTGACAAGCATATTAGGCTAAACCCATAACTAGGGTTATGGGAACTATGATCACCGAAGAAAATAGGCAAATTTAGGGGTAATGTTGGTAGTGATCACAGTATACACCACAAGATATCTTCAATTGAATTTAAACCTAAAT